>ML327006.1:52332-92487 GCA_005239505.1 Nicotiana paniculata
AAAAAAACCCCCCCCCCCCCCCCCCCAACAAAAGATAAAAAATGTACCAAAAATGATTTTCCTTAGGACCTTCTGAATATATATCTGCATGTATTAACTCAGTCAAAATCAACAAAATTCAAAGCATGACTAAGCTTAAGGAACCAAAAAAATTACTCCCTCCGACCACTTTTACTTGGCACGTTTTGACTTTTCACGCCCCTTAAGAAATAATAAATGAAGTGCATAATAAATACAATATTATGCATATTAATTGATGTATAATATATTGGATTTGAGAAAATGATTTGAAATGGTAATAAATATTGTGGGTAAAAAAGGAAAAAATTTGTAGTCTTCTCTTGATACGAGTGAAGTGCCCAGTAAAAGTGAACATCTATTTTTAGTATAGATGCCAAGTAAAGGTGACCGGAGGGAGTACAAAACAGAATCATTGGAGTTATTTAAAGCAAACATAGAATATTGAAACAATCACACACCCCATATATAAAAATATCGAAACCACATTAGATTTCATTGCATGCATTGCCTATTAAAATAAATATTAAAGGCAACAAAATGAAACCTTTGATTTGATAAATAAATTTCTAGAAATCAACGAGGCGCCATCAATGCCATGCAATAAACTAAGCAATTACACATAAAAGAAAAAGAGGACACGATTTCTCAATGCTAAAAATGTGAATTTTTAATTAAATTTGTTCTTAAAAAGAGCTTCCTTAACATCAACTACCATACCCGATGAAATAATTAGGTGCATGCAAGCTAGTCCGGACACCACCATCATAATAAAACAAAAATTACAATCATAAAAACACACCAACAACATGCAGTCTGACCTTCACTATAAATAATCATTTTCATTTTCAAATAATTGATAACCAAAATATTCCCATGATAAAGAACATTTTAATTACACCCAATGTAGCTAAAATCAAGTCATCAACACTAATTCTTGAAACAAAAAAAAAAAAAAAAAAAAAAGAATCTGACCCCACTTCCCAAAAACTATATTAATAGACACCCTTTTGCTTAAAAATAAAAAATACTCACACAGAAGGTTGATAATGATGAAGTGTTGAAGCCATAAAAACTCTATGTTGAGATCTGAGTGAAGAAGTACTAAAGAAAGGTTGCATTTTGTGGGATTGAAAAGCTGCGGGATTGAGATTCAGTGCCATTTCAACAAAATTCACCTCGTTTATTTCGCCTGCTTTTTTACGTCTGTGATCGGTTCTATACAGAGATATATCATATATATATATATATATATATATACATAAGGCTATGTAAGTTGACAATATGCCAAGTGGAAATGATGAAATTGTAATTTAATGTTTTTTTTTCTTTTTACAAACTGGGAGTGTTTAATAACTATGGGCGTATGTGTTTTCCCTTTTAACAAACTGGGAGTTTTAACTAATAACCATGGGCGTATTAGATTACACATTACATCAGATTTTGGGTGGTATTGGTAGAGAGATTTTCTTTCATTTGTCGTTATAAGTTTGTGCTATAACTGTTAACGCTTCAATCTCAAACTAAGTTGGAAAACGGTTATTATATTTTTTTTAGTAACTAAAATATGTCCGCTCACAAATTTGTGTAATAATTATTACGTCTTAATCTCAAACAAAAAAAAACTATTACGCCTTAATCTCAAACAAAGAAGAAATAACGAAGGCTACGCCTGCTTTTTCCTCAAACGTTTTGCCAATCCAAAGAGGTAGATGGGAAGTAGTCCTCTAGATTAGCAAAATTTTAAATTGTCCAACAACTTTGTATTAATAATAAAATAATTAACTCTAATGCCTAATTTTCTCTGGAACCGGAACCAAAATTGTTATATTTCTATAATTTAGTTTCAAAAGCCAATTGAATTGACCCTTGACAAATGAAAAATGACAAATTGATAAAAACTAGGGTTAAAGTAACACAGGAGACTCTATGGTGCTCAAAACTGTTTACCTGACTGAAGCACGTAAGAGCGTATCATTTCTTAACCCAAATACTAAATTAGTACGTGCAGAAAGTATGAAATTGCTAAAATAAGGCATCAAAACTTAAAGACAATGACCTGTATATATTAATTCGGATTCTTAAAACCAATAAACTTCAATTGATAAACAGAAAACACAATCAAAACAGGATACATGAGAAAGGAAAATGTAACATAGGAATACAATCTGTTATATACATACCATAAATTCAAGAACACATAAAGAACATGCAGATGCAAACGAACATAGACATGTCATTTTACGCTCCAAGGCTATTTGATTTAATTTGTGTTTTTTGATTTGGGCTTGAAGTTCGAAAATTTTGCACTATCCCTAAGTGAGAAGCACAAGAGACCTTAAGTTATTGGGGGGAATACTGACAACTAATTCATGCACAGCTCTTATAAGATCAGATTCTATAAGTAACAAAACCTCTAAGCTGGCATCTATTATATTGGAAGAGGGTACCAAAAAATAAGGACCCGAAGCGCCGAAAAGGATTTAACAGAGTATATTTTTTCATTCATGTTTGTATGTGCAGTCTTGCTGTGGCTGGATAGAAACTGAAGTTTTCTGGCATGCTTGCGGGGATGTCTCGTGCAGATTGATGGCCTTTCCAGAAGGTGGCAAACATCTCTTGGAAAAGAATGTAGCAATGCTCTTTGTCCTGCTGCTCTTTTCTGTCAATCATCAAAACTAACAACTTTACAATAACAAAGAAAAAACTAAACAGAGATGCTACCTTACACTCTTTTACCAGTGAATGTAGAAAGTAGAAGCAGAGTTTTTATGTTTTCAATTTTCGGCCTAAAACATTAAACGTTAAGTCCAAACAGAAAAGAGAAGGATTAGAGCAATAGCACATGAAAGGCTCATACCTGGTGATATTGATAGCCCAAGCTTCACAAGAACATCCTTCTTAACCTGCAAAAGCAGGAGGAATGCAGCATTAGTCAACTGCATGATTCTTCAGCAAACTAGGAAGAAAATTGACAAAGAGCAAACCACATTTCATATTGCAAGGATCAAAATCTTAGTGGACTGGGCAATAACCAACGACCAACAAGAAAAATAGATGTCAAGAGAAAGTAACATGAATCTGTTGCATAGGCAATTCAGACTAGTAAATCAGATAAGACTATTTAGTTGGTATTAGCAAATAATTCCACTGCTTTAAAAAAAGCAATCTGACTAATGTTGAAGAGGCACAACACCAATAAAACTAGAATAGCATGAAATTTACAATTTTAATTTGGCTATGCGACAAGAATGTTGTATTAGCTTTAACATAAACTTTCGTGGATCATACTGCTTCTCCAGTCTATCTTCAACAGCAAGAAATACTATCATCTGGTACATGATATTGGACTTGATTCTTTATGAATTATCCTACAAATTGGACATCTTTTGCAAATCTTACTCCCTTCAGATTGCACAGGTCTATTTTATGTAAAAGAAACTTTATTCTCAAAACTTATTGACAGAGAACAGAGATTTTATATATCGGAAATCACCTGCCATCTACCATCAATGAACTCTGATATCTCCCGCACCTTGTTTTTCAGTTGGGACTTCCCAATACTTGGGAACTTAAGTTGTAGAGACTCTGCCACCTTGTTTATACCATGTGAGCATGATTGAATAACAGATACCTGGAAAAGAAAAGTTAAAAACTTCTGTAAGCAAGAAATCTGCTTTAGGTTGGCGACAGAAACCAATTCCCAAAACGAAAGGAGAATATTGATAAAAGCGAGTTCAAACTTACAACTTGATGTAAATCTGAGTCTGCTAGAACAGCTGAAGATGCGATTTGTGAGGTACTTGCCTTGCTACCTGACGGGGAAGCCTCGAGACCCGCCTCAACAACATTGTTACAAGTGGATATTGGTATAGATGAATGACCAGGAAAGGAACAGATGGCCAATGCCCCCAGACACATTTGTTCAACTTTCTCATTACCAGTCAGTTCTTCAGTCAATAACAATGGAACTTTCTCATGCATAAAATTCAATATAATCAATGGCTTGTTTTTCCTTAGAGCCTGTTCAGTCAAATTGTGAAGATATTTCTGCTGCCGAAGCAGCATAACAAACTCTTCACCTTGCGCTTCCTGTGCAGAACTAGACAGAATTTTAGGCCCTTCTTCATCATGAGATTCGACTTTGTCAACTTGTACACCCTGCATAACAAAAGATGAACAAGTTCTGAAGGACTCTCATAAAAGAAATATTAGGTTTTCATGAGATTCATCACATCATTACCAGGGCTAAGATTTTTAAATCTCAGCTATTGCATGCTCTACAACACAATCTCCGCAAGTGTAAAGCACAAACTCGTTAAGCAAGGAAATAAAATGGCCTGTGTTGCACAGTGTGTTGACATAATGTTTGGGCACTGCGTATGCAGTATTCTCCATATGAAAAAAGTGGGCATTGAAGACTGTCATACCTCTTCATCTGAGAGATAACCATCTGGCACGAAAAACCCATCTTCACTTTCATCTTCCTCTTCACCTCTTGAACATTCTTCCTCCAAACATTCATTATCATCTTTATCACAATCTGACAGGCTTTCACCAGGTTCCTCCTATTTAATCAATTGTCAGTCATCACACCATATTTTACAGACATTAAACTTATCAAAAATAATCAGAGAAATACCTCTTCCCATTCCTCATCACTATCAACCTCATAATCTAAGTCTGGATCCATTGCAAAGGGATGACGTGCTCCAACAACTTGGCTGATGAGGAAAGTCATAATATCACTAAAGAGGAAAGGAGAAAAAGGAAAAGCCAACACACCCGCTGCCATCCATACAATCATAGTAACTCTCAGACTATAGATGAAAGAACAGTACACACATCACAACTTAATATGGAGCTTTAATTTATTTAGATTGCATCAAAATAGCTGAAGCCAATGTCATCTTCCAAAAGAAAATACTCATTCTAATACCACTACATAAGAAATTTCATATAGGGGAAGTTGTGATACCACTATTGTGTATCACTAAATCAGAACTAGAAAGTTCATCCAGAAATGTTCCATTACAATTGCCAGAAAATAATTAGCAATGAGAGCAAGTTCAAACAGACAAACTTATAGTAGTATTATCAACATTCAATAGAAGCCCCTATAACACTCTGATTTAAGCCGGAAATACAAACAGGCAATGGCTGCAGGTTAACTTCTCTTGCACCAAAACCTTTATGTGTTTTTAAGGAAGTCAAAACAATCAACTAAGTCGTGGTCCAAGGTACTGTAAATGATAATGGTTCAGAAAATGCCACAACACATTATAAACAAGACAAATATTTGAGTTTTAAACAGAAATTTTTTTCTGAAGTAAAAAAGGAACTTAGCCTCCATTAACAAGACTGATAATGAGGTTATCTCGTGGTCTATAATAAAATTTAGAGAATATAACATATGAATCACAACATAGCTCACCTTTTCTTCGGCCAAACACCATAAAATGCAGGCCTATGACACTTATCAAACTGCAATAATTGTTTCCTTGATAAGCCCTTTTCACGACAAGGAACGGTATTGATCTCACCAGCACTATATGATGTGTTATTACTGGTAGAGTCAACCCATCCCTCAGCTAGTTTCTCTGTATTATCTTCATCATCACAAGTCAGTTCTCTACTGGCTGTTAGCTTAAGTTCCTTGACTACATTACTCTTGGGCTTACGACGGATTCCCCAATGAACTCTTCTTTTTGAATAAATCAAACGACCTAAGCAATTCCATGCAGTTAAGTGTGACCTGTAAAGTAAATCCAAGAAATGATTTATATACACCAAAAAAACAAGACAGCACCGCATTAAAATGAAAGGGCAAAAAGGAAAAAGAACTAACTTCCACAAATCATCTGCATTAAAGTCATTAATTTGTGAAATGACGGAGTCCATGGACAGGGTAACAGATTCTGGCATCTTTTCACACTTGCTAGGGGCAACATCTGAAGCTGGCTCATCTAAGGACCGGCCATTCTGGGAAGAAGAATTAGTTTTGCTTCTTTTAAGAAAGCGATCCATCATTGAAGCTTGCTTTTGTAAAGTAAGTTGTTTTTTAACTTCAGCTTCTTCCTTTTCCTTGCGACGTCGATCTTTCTCAGCTTCTTCTTGTTCTTTCATCATCTGCTTTTTCAGTTTAGATTCTTCTTTCTCAAACTTCTTTTCCTCTTTCTCTGCTTCATTTTGTAGTCGTTTTAGCTCTTTTTCCTGCACAGGGAGATTTAATCATAAAAAAGGATCAATCGGGAAGTTATTGTAAAGGCATACCCAATATAGCAAACATAGCTCGCAAGGCTTGATATGCTGGTTTTATTCAACAGCCCTAATAATTTTGTGCAGTGTATCAAACCACTAACAGCACACTTTTAAAAATATGCCTGCAGCAATGAGTATAATCAGCAGGTTGAAGAGAATGACTCACACTCTTCAACTTTTCCTTCTGAGCTTCGCGGTCCATCCTTTTCTTCTCTTTTTCAGCTTCTCGTTTGTTTCTCTCTAACTGCTTGATCAAAAGCTTCTCCTCACGTTTCACCGACTTCTCAGCCCTTTATCAATCATGAGAACTGAGTAAACAATTGGAAAGAGAAGAGATATAGACAAATTATACTAGAGAAGAAATAGATATCACATACGTTTCAGCGCCGTTTTTCTGTTCCATGCTTGCAACTAACAAGCGGATATCTGCCTCATTTAATACTTTGCCAATTTTCTCAGAAGCCTTCATCTGTTCTTGGGTGCAGTTTTGATCAGCTTCCAACTTTTCTAGTGCAGTCAACAAAGCTGTCAAAAATGACAAACACAAATACTTCAGCCTATCAAGATTCTCAGCTCATTTAGAGATGAGCGAACAGATCATCCACTTGTTCATGCTTTTTCAAGAATTACAAAGCAAACCAACCAGCAAATGTTTCCATAGAGGAAGCAAAATGAACAAAAATCATTAGAAGAGAAGATATTAAAGGAATTGCCTTGAATGAATTAAAAAATAAATGATATGTGTTCTGATTCACATGATATCAATGGATAAGAATCATGGAGTCTCCCAATAGAAAACCAAATATCTGATCAGATTTCTAAATCATCCATATTCAGTATATGTATTTTGTGGCTACATGAATAGAAATAGTCAGCCTCAGTGAAAAACTGGCAGAGTATATCCAGAATACAAGCAAATCAAAGCAGTACCACAAATTGCCACATAAATAAATATTTTGAGACTGCAGGTAGCAGACTTAACCCAAAGAGAAGCAGCAAATTAGAACCGAAACTTCTTCCTTCTCTTAGCTTTAGGGGCTGATAGAACTATGAGGATAGTGTGGGTAAAAGCAGTCATTTTTAGATATAATGTTTTCTTGTAACAAGAAAACACTAACACGGAACTCGTGAACTCACCAAGAAAATTGCAAGTTTTTCAGAGTGCTCAACTTCCATCACTGAAGAGTACCATCTTTTTAGATATTTTGAGATACCAAAGTTCTTTAAACCAGAATGCCTTATAAAAATACATCAAGCTCAATAGAATGACTTCTTCACCATAGACAAATTGACATGTACAGTTATTAGTATTTAACTCACCTGAGACAGCAGTAATCCTCTCATGGATTTTTTTCCGACAAGCCCGGCGAATCTTCAAAGTAGCCCGGACTGATTTAGGCAACAATTTAAGATCTCTTGTCTATATAATAAAGGAAGAATTGCGTTAGCATTAGCATGATAGTTAGACTACCTTGTATATTGAAATGGACGAAAGAAAATAAATTGTATCATGAACATGTATAAAGGAACAAATTACGAGAGGAGTTGTTGTATATTGGTTTCCACTTTCTAGAATCAAATGCATTCACTAAAGTGAATGCAAAAGTCAATCACCCAATTCAAAAGTTGAAGCATGTAAAATATTGATTAACTAGCATAACTATGCAAGATTACTCGAAATTTCCATATCAACATTAAATCTAATCGATGAATAGCTCATTAAAGCCGAGTAGATATACTATTGGAACAAGACACTCAATTTAACACATCAAGCACAACTCGGATGCAATCTAGACATTAGATACACCAATCAACATTAATAATCTACGAATTAATAATGCAAATCAATCATTTGCACCATTTATTTAATAATACTAATAACTATAACAATGAAACGCTCACATGCCAAAAAAATTATACAAGTAAACATTTTTAAAAGCCATAAACTAGGAAAACGAAGCTTCACTAGTAAAGACATAATTTAGGTCAACTAGTAATGTTGGTAGAAGAATCTATTGCCAATTTCAATATGGATTTAAGTTATACACACCGTCAGTCTAATGAATGATTTGCACAATCAACCTAATTTTACATGTTATAACAAGTTACTTACCATTTATTAAAAATTACCAATCAAAATTATTTACACTAAGTGACTTGATTGTGTAAATACATTTTAAAGGGTCAGTGCACAAAACTTAAACTCCAAAAGAAGATACTCATAAAGACCTAAAATCAATTGTAGATAACATTAAAACAATAATTTTGAAAAAATTTACCTCCCAACACCAAAGTGCAAACTCAGATTCATCCTCTAAAACATCAGCATCCGCATTCGGCATTCCATAAAACATCCTCTGCCCAATCAAAATCACAGCACTTTTCACAGTAACCTTACTACTACCATTACCCTCAATATCCCTAATTTTCTCAAAAATCAAATCCACTAATTTTGATAGCGATAGTTTACTTTCCTCTAACATGCAAGCAATCGTAGAGTTCAACGGTAATCCTTTCATAGCATTTTCAACTTCCACTACTTTCTTCTCCATCACTTCATTATAATACTTTAATAATCCGTTCATTTCCTCTTTTAACGCCTCGATTTTAGCGCCTTTCTCTTCAGGACTGTACATTACCAAACTAGACCTCTTTCTCTTCAGATTCTTCTTCATGAGTCCATTGCTTTGATCTGAACCGTTCATTTTTACTTCATCCACACCGTCAATTACCATCGGCTCCGACATTGCTCCGATTCAACTGAAAAACGCGAAGATTCAGTCGAAACCCTAAGAATGTGGGGTGAAATGAGAAATGAGAAGAGAGTGCGGTTTGTGTTGGGGGATAGAGAAGAGTGCCGCGTGTTGTGTTTTATGTTTTTGAAGAATTTAAAATTTTCTGAAATATTGAGATGTATTTTATTTCCCGCCTACTGGTGGGAAAAAATTACGGGGACTTTTGAGTTTTCGCGCCGATTGGTAAAATGGAATATTTGTACCGACATCCAAACAAATCGTTGGTGACCTGGCAACTTATAACCCATCTAGTATGCCTTTTATAATAATAATATTATTATTTATGTTACCCACACGATACTTCCCAAGCAAACAAATAAAATTCATCCGATTATAAAATTAAAAAATGAGTATTGAGAATTAGTGTTTGGTTTGAATATGAAATATTATTTTTAACTATTTTTTATGACATCAGGAGAAGCGAAAACATGAATATCTTGAAGGGTGTTGGATTGAAGTTTTGAGCGATTTAAAATGTTAATCTTTTTTATCTGGTGTAAAATTTTGTATTCTTGTTATTTATATAGTATAACTAAAGTATCGCTTAACTTTCCATTAAATTCTGTACAAGTGATGCATAACTTAATGTTGAAAATCAAATAATTAATAAATGTAGTTTATTTATTATCTTATACATAATGAATAGTAGGAATATTTTTATTAACGTGTGATAGAGTTTTAAGTACAAATCTTTTCTCAAATTAGATAATTTATGCATAATAATTCATGTATTGTTGTTATTTAATGTCTAACAATTACGCACTCGATCATACGTATAGACTTTTTCTTTGGAGGGGGGAACAAAGTATGCATTAATTAAACCCAATAATAAACGGTACAAAACAAGATGAAGTCTCGTTGACAATCCAAACAGGAAAGTTGTCAAGCCAAGGGACTTCGCCAAGTAGTGAGAAAGAAAATTTAGTTAACTTATGACTACAAGTATTAAAACATCTACTTAGATACTTAAATAAAAGATACATCAATCAAATATTGCTTAAGAGCCCAAATGTCCTCGCAAACAGTATTAACCTCCCATGAAAGACCTATGCTTCCATTAAGCATTTGAACCATTGTTAAGTAATCGGACAAGATATGCACATTCTTCCACCATACTTCATCGCCAGCTGAACTACTTTCCTTCTTCACGAGTGAACGATATATATCAAATATGTATAATTATTTTAAAATTATTTCACTATGTTCTCGCAGCGCCTAAGAAAATATATTTAATAATTTAGACGTGAAGTAGTTATTTTTTAATTTTCAGGTTTTATAAGTAATTTTAAAAAATACATTATCAAATATGCATAAAAATTTTAGAATTATTTCACTACATTCAAAACGTCTGAGAAAGTATTTAATAATTTAGACTTCGAGCAATTATTATTTTTGAATTTTTGGGTTTAATATATAATTTTAAAAAATGTCTAAAAACGTGGGAATCCATGTCGTAGTTAACTAATTGGAAGGTTTAAAAAATTTTAAGTTGTTTTATATTTTTAATTTATATTTTAATCTCTAAATCATTTGTAAGTTTGTCCTAAAATTTGGCATTTATTTAATTTTGGTTGTTTCACTTGATATTCTAATATTATTTTGTCTTTCCTATTCTATATAGATAGATTCGTGCACCCGTCAAAATTTTAAATTAAACTATTGATTTTCTTACATAACCCATAATGTATCTGAAAACAAGACATAGCATACCTAAAACAGACTATAATAAAACTTCCTTCCCTGCTTGACTTGAAAACTTTCCTTTCCAACCCTTTATTTTTTATAAAATTCTATCCTTTATAAATGCCAATATTTCTTTTTTAGATCTTCTCATAATAATAGGCAATCCTAAATACATCACCTTTCGGATATTACTTAACGAATAATATATTGTAACTTTTTCCTCCTCCATAATATTCTTACTAAAAAATGTTACAGATTTATCAAAATTAATTATCTATCCCGAGCACCTTGCATATATGTCCAAAGTTTTATTAATCGTAGCAACACTATCCTTATCAACTCTACAAAAAATAAATGAGTCGTCTAAAAAATAAATGAGAAACATAAGACTCCTCCTCCTAATGTGATCTCATTTAGCTTTCCTCATTGTTCAACCGAGTGTAATAGAGCATATAATCCTTCAACATATATTAAAAATAAGCAAGGTGATAGAGGATCATCATGCCTTAATCTTATATGGCTCTACACAACCCGTAACCTCTTCATTGAAGTTAAACGAAAAGAAGCTGTCGTAATACAAGTTATAACCCAATTTACAACAACAAAAAAATGATAAAAACTCATTTTTAACATCATTTGCTGGAAGTAAAGCCTTTACACATGATCACATGCTTTAAACATATCTAACTTTAAAGCCATTAAATCATTTCCTTTTATTTTTCAATAACTCCATAATTTCATGTGCTAACACTGCATTATCTACAATTTGTCTTTCCCACAAAGGCAGCTTGATTCATTGAAATAAGCAAAGGCATCAAAGATTTTGATACGTTTCACAAGAATTTTTGTAATAATCTTATACAAAGTAGAGTACAAACTAATAAGTCTAAAGTGATTCACTCTAGTAGGTGTTTTTTATTTTTGGTATCAAAGTTACCAAAGTTTGATTTCACATGGGTGAAAGTCAATCTGTCTCCAAAAAATACCTTACTGCCAAACAGACATCACGAGAAATCAACGACCAAAATTGCTAAAAAAATAATGGAGTCATTCCATCAACAGGGGGGACTTATTAGGATGCGTGGAGAAAATAACTTGTTTTATTTTCTCATTAGTAACTTCACTAATCAGATTCATATTTTTCATCAATAGATGTTGTACCTAATATGCAAACCATTCTAATTAATACATAAAAAATGTTGTAGCTTATAGAATTTGATATGGAGGGTTGATACCCAATTTTTTCTTATATTATTTTTTTAAATGCATATATAGCTTTAAAACAACGCATGAGCATCAATTAATATTTTTTCATAATTTTTATATTTTTCTAAGAATTTTTATTAATTTATCCCAGTATTTTATTTATATAAATAATTATTAATTGCCTCATAAATGGTTTCATAATGATTTTATGGTTTGATTTTATGGTTTATATTTATACCAAGCTTTAATTATTGTATGAATAGTCACATTTATATTTTTAGGTTATAATTGCAATAACTTTGCAATAATAGCCCATGTATGCATTATTACCTTATATAGCCAGAAAATAGTTTTTATATTTTTATAATATCAAGTAGTTATTTTAAAATCATTTTTATGCATGAAAATTATTTATTTATAATTTGATAATTATTTTTACAAATTATTTTATTAATTAATTAGGTATTTAACAAATAGCCCCTTTTGAATTCATTTTAATTTCGGACCTAACCTGATTATACCAACCCAATTACCTAAAATCTTAGCCCAACCCGCCCCAACCCAAATTAAATAACCCTTACCCGACCCAGAGCCTTCTTTAATCGTGGTCGTTGATCTCTGAGATGAACAGTCCACGTACCCCTTTTCTTTTTTAATCTAACCCAAACCCTGACACCCCTATCTCTCTTATTTCTGCCGTCCCTGAATCCCTACCTCCCATCTTCTCTCTCAAACACTCATCCTAACCCTAGCCGCCGTCACCGAAAAACCCCTGTTCCATGGGATTTCTCTGTAACTTTTGGCCCCTACCGACCTTCACCTCTTCTGGTTGTTCGATTATGTTGATTTATGGAAGAATCTCGAAGAGATTCAACCCAAATTTTGTTCAAAATCGTTTCATAGGCCTACCTATGGTAGTCTCCGTTTGTGAGTATTATTTTCTCTGTGTTTATGGCTCGAATGTATGATTTTAAACCAGGTTCCTTTCATCTCTGTCATTTTTTATAAAAAAAAACTAATCTTATACTACTCGAATCTGTTCAGATCCTTGTAGATCTGAGATATTCGTAAGTTCTTTTGTCATTTTTCTTTAAAACTTCCTGTGTTTCTTTACTACCGACCAATTTTTATCTTCTCAAAAAGCTAGGGTTTCATCCTTTTAAAGTTTTTTTGCAAAATACCAAGTTTTTAAGTGTTTAACCTTGATTCTCTTTACTTGCTCGACCGTTTCTCATGTCTATGCCCTAACATTAGGTTTTTCTGCTTATTGCATTAATCACTTCAATATTTTACCGTTATTGTTTATCTCTGTCAATCAATATATATTGACTGATGTTATTTAGGGTTCGAATTATATTTTCATGTTAAAATTAGTGCTTCTCTGTGATTTTACTTATTTGTGACTTTAGTTAGTACTACTTGCCTTGATTGGATTGTTAGTCTGATTTAGGAATTTAATTGACTCCTATATGGTCAGTAATTGATTCGCGTACCTTATTTGAATCCCAATTTAAGGGGGTCCTTTCCGGATTCTTTTGTGTGAATTGATTGAGTTGATTCCTCATTTAACTGATTGATTACCTTGTTTTATGAACTCTAGTTTATTCTTTACCTTAATTGTTTTACTTTGCTAAGTGATATAAAAAACCCACTCTGATTTTTCTTTAAGACACGCATACATTCAGAAAGAAACACACACACAAAAACTCTTGCTTTTACCTTTATGTTATTTGTGTCTATTGCACTGTCTAGCCGGCTAAAAGCCAAGGCTAGACTATTGGGTTCTGCATCCTTTTACCTTCATGTTTGCTATTTTAACTGGTATGTTTCTACTCCTATTGTCATTCATTATGCGATGAAGTTTAAATCTATGTGTTTTCTTGTCTATTGCTCTACTTTTGTATAGTTAAGTCCATGTCTTTCCTGTGTATTGATTTCAATTAACATGACTACTTATGTATTTCCTGTTTTGTTGATCTTAATTAGTATAACTACTTTTGTGTAGTTAAATTCCTGTCTTTCCTGTATATTGATCCTAATCAGCATGTCTATTTATGTTGCTATGCCCTATTCAGTAATCTGGTTGTTTTTATATGCAATTAACACTACGTGCTTCCTACTCATGACTCCTAACCATTATGTCTATCTCTGTCATTAGGTCATATTCAGTATGTTATGTAATTTTTCTGTCAACCTGCCTTTGCCTGCTTTATGTCTCTGTTAACCAACTTGCCTCAACTCTAATGATATTATCTTGTCCAGCATGTCAATATGGTTCATACACTCTAGCATGTTCCTATTTTATCCAGGATACTTATCCACTTGTTTCTCAACTAACATGCCTTTATGTTTGTCCTGTTTTATGTGTTCCTGACTTCTATGCTCCCAACCCCTGCTACCTTTCTCTGTGTAGTTGTCTGATCATTATTCTGATCCCAGTATGCTATATGCTCACCTAGTGATAAATTAAGTCAAATCTAGTCAAGGTGAAACTTTGCTTGAAGTAATCATGGTTCTGTTTTGTCCATTGTTTGATTGCTGAAAATCTTTGTTTGAACTCAGAGTGCTGCAATGACTCTGTTTACTCCTATTTTACTTCTGAACTGTTTTCCTAAAACTATCCCTATTTTCATATATTATTTTCAACTCCTACTCTTAGATATCTAGGGTCCTGCCCCTCCAGTGTGAGCATTGCCGAGGAGTCCATGAGACTCCTCCGAACTCTGACACACTGGGGATGGCTTTTCCAAACTTGTTCACAAAAATGTTTCTTTTAAAAGGGTTTCTGGTGTGAGCATTGCCCGAGGTCCCTGAGGCCCTTGGGAAATTTGATACACCAGAAGACCATTTGGTGTACTATGAGATACTGGCATACTTCAGACTTGGTTGAAGGCATGGCTTCTAGGTTTACTGTTGGGCCTATTCAGGCTCCCTATAGCATAGTAATTTCATTCTGTAATTCATTTATATCTTGTACGTAATAATAATTCTTGTAAAATAGATATTGGGGTTATTAGTAAAATTGGGAAGGACTTTAATATATAACTTTGTAGGGATCAGGTAGAAATCATGCCCATAAGATTGTTATGATTATCTATATGCATTAGAAACCATGTCTATAGGTCTTGTCTCATTCTTTGAAATCCTGTATTTCACATTTGCATTAGAAATCCTACTTCTAGGTCATTTACCAATTCTGCATTAATAATCATGTTCTCAAACTATCATGTGTGCATTAGAAATCACGTCCCTAGGAATTCCCTTGTTGAATTTGCTTGAAAACTGGCTAACAACTTTATTCGCCTAGATATCATGCCTATAAGAAGAACATATAAAAATCAGTTTCATCACTTAGCCGTCATGCCTATAAGGAATAAGTATAAAAACAGTTTGACACTTAGATATTATGTTTGTAGAGATAAATATGTAAAATCAATTTCTGTGTTTATGTGTCTGCAGTAATGCTTGTGATCATTTTCAGTGCATGCCTATAGGGTTTAAATAGATAAAAATTTGCATGTTATAAATCAATCGCTAGTTTATTATTATGGTCTGATTCACGCTTAGATACTATGTCTATAGGATCCTGCCCAATTATCACCTAGGCATACCTGTAGGTTGATTAAAGTTATGAAGTTTAAAACTGTGTTTGTTTGACTGCTTACAAACTGCCCAGATTCAATTAGTCATAAAGTCAGTAGGCAAACTGATTAGGTAATCACTGCCTCGCCTTAATAAAACTGCTGCATATTCTGTTTTGGTGCTCATCTAGATAACCTGCTATAAGGCTTTAAGTAGTTTAAACTGTTTGTTTGGGGCGTGCAATTGTTTGTTTACTTGTGGAGGTAAATGTGAGACCCCTAATTGCTCATTTTATGTGACATTCCTATATGTTTTATTTGACGCCTAGTTTTCTCCTTTTAAGCACCATAGATGAGTCTAAAAACCATCTTAATAGAGGTCCTAAGCACCTCCAGGTCCATAGGCAAGGGACGGGTAAGGCACGCATAGGGTACGTACTCGATACTATTAGAACGCTTAGTTAATAATTAAGGGGATGGTAATTGGGTAGTAAAGGATATGATGACATGTGCGTTAATGCTACGCGTAACACCTCTATTTGAGGAAAGCTAACAGAGTATTGTACAGAAGTGATCCTATAGGCTAATAAACCTAGGACTCCCCCCCCCCCTTTAATTTTCGTTTTGAATGATTTCTATTGTTTAAATGGCTTTATTTCTCTCTAATGACTAATTCGCTTAAATTGAATTTGGTCGGGACCCGCTGTTGTGGACCTCGAGGGGTGCCTAACACCTTCCCCTCAAGGTAATTTCGAGCCCTTACCCAATCTCTGGTAAAGTAAACCGATTTATTAGTTATTTGTTGTAGGTGCCCTAACACACCTTAATCCGTTAGGTGGCGAATTTTCAAATCCCATACCCTGTCCCAAAAGGAAATGAGTTGTCTCAAAATATCGAAACCCCATTCCGCGAGGAAAAAAGGGGGGGGCGACATGGAGTAGCGACCAATTATCTTTCTTTTGTCAGAGCCAACTATTGTGCCATATGCACAAGATGTATTATCAACTGTAGGAGTGAAAACATAGCCTAACATTAGGAATATATATATCATACTACAATCATTAAAACAACATAGATATTTCTAGATACCTAGAATATGAGTTCAAGCAAACAATATGCCTTATCTTAGAAAATTCAGAAGAAAATAAAGCCTCATTCACTAGGATACTTTTACCTAGTTAAATCATCTTGAGTTTTTTTTATAAGAGCATTGTCATATTAGTAACTAAATTTTGTTGGGTTTTTTAAGCTTTAATGTATCTTAAAAGAGGATAATGAGAAATTGAGGGAAAATAAAATATTTGTGTTTCCATCCTTGACAAAGAGACAATATCCCATATTGAAAGAAGAAATTTTTTTGATGGGTATATATTTCTTCTAGCTCTTAAAGAGTTAAGAAGGCAATTCATTGTCCTTTATCTGTTTTTCATTTTTGTAACGGAAAATTAAGTTTCCTCCGCGCGTTTTGACTTCCCGGTTTATTGTTGCATAAATAGTCATTTATCGTTTTACATAAACAACCCGTCTGAAGAGTTGCACCTCTTCAATTTGAGCTCCACATTAGCTATAAATACCATTCCATTCTCTCAGATTTTTAATACGATTTTCTGAATTCTCCTCCTTTCTTTTGTATTGTTTTAATTTCAAAGAAAACAACAGTAAGTGTGATTTGCTACCGAACTTTGTGTTCGCTGAAACACTGGGGTTTGAAGTACCGCTACACCAATGTGTAATTCGTTCTATCCTGGGAGGAAATAATCCACAACCTTGGGTACTAAGACGTGGTTAAATTCCTTAAGAAAGCACTGTGAATTCAGTGGGCTTGGATTAACTTCTATTTCGTTTATATTTCTGTTTATATGTTATTTTATCTTCTTCAGAATTATTTTACAAATACAGTTTTACTAACAAGCTTAAGGAATTTAATTTGTTTTCTTTATTTGTGTTATACTTACTGTTCTGGAAACTAAAAACCTTTGTGGTTTTTCTACTCCCGTTTTGGAGATTAAAGCCTTCGTGGCGATTTTTTTACTCCATTGGAGATTAAAATCTACGTGATTTTTTACTCCAGTTTTTAAACGTTTATTTGTGTCATTTTTTTTACAAAAATAATGAATGACAATGGAAACCAAACTGTTCTGATGGTAACTGCCAATGCATCGACAAGCCGAACAACACCAACATTGGCACCGGTAGAGAAGCCCGAAAATTTTTTCGGGATTGATTTCAAGCGGTGGAAGCATAAGATATTCTTCTGCTTGATGAATTTAAGTCTGCAGAAGTTCATTAAAGAAGATGTTCATGTTCTGCCCGATGAAACTCCAGAAAATTAACGGTTTCTCGTGACTGAGGCGTGGAAGCATTCTGATTTTCTATGCAAGAATTACATTCTTAGCGGACCGGATGATGCTCTGTATAATGTCTGTAGTAATGTGGAGACGTCAAAAGAACTGTGGGTTGCACTTGAAAGGAATACAAAGCTGAAGATGTCGGGTTAAAGAAATTTGTTGCCGCTAAATTTTGGACTACAAAATGGTAGTTAGCAAGTCTGTTATTACCCAAGTCTAGGAATTGCAAGTGATTATTCACGATCTCCTTGATGAAGGTATAAGTCAAATTAATATTGATGTTGAAAGTATTAATTATATTATTTTTACTAACATAATTTTCATTTAAGGTCTTGTCATCAATGAAGCATTCCAAGTTGCAGCGATGATTGAGAAGTTGTCTCCTTTGTGGAAGGACTTCAAAAACTACTTGAAACACAAACGCAAGGAGATGTCCTTTGAAGATCTCATTGTTCGGTTAAGAATCGAAGAGGACAACAAAGGTGCTGAAAAGAAAGGCCGTGTAAACTCAATGATAATGGGAGGAAACATTGTTGGGGATACTCCTCAAAATAATAGAAAGAGGAAGAAGGCTTCTGGACCAAAAATCAACCCAAGAAAGAAGCCGTTCAATGGAAATTGACACAACTATGGAAAAGCTGGGCACATATCTGCAGATTGTCGTGATCCAAAGAAAGACAGAAGGGTCAAGTAAACATGGTTGAAAAGCACAAAGATGTTGATGACTTGTGTGTTATGCTTTCTGAATGCAGCCTGGTGGGAAATCCCGAGGAGTGGTGGATTGATTCTGGAGCCACTCGCCATGTTTGTGCTGTTAGAGAAGCATTTGCTACATATGCTCTTGTTGGACCCGAAGAGACATTTTCTATGGGAAATGCTGCAACGACCAAAATTGAAGGATGTGGGAAGATATTTCTGAAAATGACTTCTAGCAAGGTGGTTACTCTGAACGATTAGAAATAATTTAGTCTCTTCCGGACTTCTTATTAAGAACGGTTCTATGTGTGTTTTTATATCTGATAAGGTTGTAATAAGTAAGAATAAGATGTTTGTAGGAAAATATTATTTCATTGAGTGCCTTTTTCAAGCTGAATATAATGGTTGTTGAGAATAATAATAAAATTTCAGCTTCTTCTTACTTACTTGAGTCAAATGATTTATGGCATATACGTTTGGGTTATGTCAATTATAAAACTTTGCGGAAAATGATTAACTTGGAAGTATTGCCTAAGTTTGAATGCGACAAATCAAAATATCAAATATGTGTGGAATCTAAGTATGATAAACATCCTTATAAGTCAGTTGAAAGGAATTCAAATCCTTTAGACTTAATTCACACAGTGGAAAGAAGTATTTCATAATTTTTATTGATGACACTACTCGATATTGCTATATTTACTTACTTAATAGTAAAGATGAAGCAATAGACACATTCAAGTAATAAAAAAATAAAGTTGAAATGCAACTTAGCAAGAAAACCAAAATGATAAGAAGTGATAGGGGTGGTGAATAGGAATCTTCTTTTGAAGAAATATGTTTATAATATGGAATTATTCATGAAACAACGACCCCTTACACTCCCCAATTCAATGGGATTGCGGAAAAAAAGAATCGTTCATTAAAGAGGATGATGAACGCATTGCTGATAAGTTCTTGTTTGCCACAGAACTTGCGGGGGAGGGGGGGGGGAGCCGTTTTTACAGCTAACCGAATACTAAATCGAGTACCCCATAGCAAAACACAATCCATTCCATATGAAAAATGGAAAGGAAGGAAGCCCAACTTGAATTATTTTAAAGTATGAGGTGTTTGGCAAAAGTGCAAGTTCCTAAACCCAAAAGGGTAAAAATAGGACCGAAAACCGTTGATTGTGTTTTCATAGGATATGCGACCAATAGTAAAGCATATCGATTTCTGGTTCATAAATCAGAAAATCCCGACATTCATAATAATACGGTTATAGAATCAGATAATGTTGAGTTCTTTGAAAATATATCCGTATAAAAAGGAATGTGAGTCGACTGGTGAAGGATCTAAACGACCTCAGGAAGAAACAAAAGAAAGTACATTTAATCAGGAGGATCCAAGACGTAGTAAACGTCAAAGAACGTCTACATCATTTGGACCAGATTTTGTGACTTTCTTATTGGAAAATGAGCCTCAAACATTTAAAGAAGCNTGTAGCAAAATGTCAAAGAACGTCTAATTCATTTGGACTAGATTTTGTGACTTTCTTATTGGAGAATGAGACTCGAACATTTAAAGAAGCTATGTCTTCTTTGGAATCATTATTTTGGAAAGAGGCAGTCAATAGTGAAATAGAATCCATATTGAACAACCATACATGGCAATTGGTTGATCGTCCTCCTGCAAATAAACCGTTGGGTTCTAAATAGATCTTTAAGAGGAAAATGAAATATGATGGCACAATTGATAAATGTAAGGCAAGACTTGTGGTCAAAGGGTATAGACAACAAGAAGGTCTTGACTATTTTGATACATACTCTCCAGTTACAAGAATTACGTCCATACGAATGTTAGTAGCCTTAGTTGCAGTTTATGGTCTTGAAATTCATCAAATGGACGTTAAGACGACCTTCTTAAATGGAGAGTTGGAGGAAGAAATTTACATGGAACAACCTGAAGGGTTTGTGGTTCCAGGTAAAGAAAAGAAGGTATGTAGACTTGTTAAGTCCCTTTACGGACTAAAACAAGCACCCAAACAANAAAATCTACATGGAACAACCCGAAGGGTTTGTGGTTCCAGGTAAAGAAAAGAAGGTATGTAGACTTATTAAGTCCCTTTACGGACTAAAACAAGCACCCAAACAATGGCATGCGAAATTTGACCAAACAATGTTGTCAAATGGTTTTAAAATAAATGAGTGTGATAAATGTGTGTACATTAAAAATGCTCCAAATCACATAGTCATTGTTTGCTTATATGTGGATGATATGCTGATAATGAGTAATGACATNCGGGTATTAAGATCCATAAGACTCCTCAAGGTCTGGCATTATCAAAAGTTTATTATATTAAGACAATACTTGAAAAATTCAAGCACTTAGGTTTTAAAGTTGCAAAGACTCCAATTGACGTGAATCTTGCATTAGCAAAGAACAAAGGCCAAAGCATATCACAATTGGATTATGCTCGTGTGTTGGGATGCTTAATGTATATCATGATTTGTACACGACCAGATATATAGCTTGTGCTATAAGTAAATTGAGTCGATACACGAGCAATCTAGGTCAATCTCATTGGATGACAATGAAACGAGTTTTGGGATATTTAGAACATACCCAAGACTTTGCTTTGCACTACATTAAATATCCAGCGATGATTGAGGGATACTGTGATGCAAATTGGATCACCGATTCAAGTGATTCTAAGTCCACAAGTGGATATGTATTCACTATTAGTGGAGGAGCGGTATCTTGGAAGTCGTCCAAACTTGTATTGCCCGCTCTACAATGGAGGCTGAGTTCATAGCCTTAGATAAAGCCGGTGAGTGAAGAAGCTGAATGGCTCCGAAATTTCTTGGAAGACATTCCATTTTGGCCCAAACCGTTGGCACCAATATGCATACATTGCGATAGTCAAGCGGCAATTGGAAGGGCAGGGAGCGTTATGTATAACGGTAAATCTCGTCATATACGAAGAAGACATAAAACCGTTAGGCAATTACTCTCTAGAGGAATTATCACGATTGACTATGTAAAGTCAAGTGATAATGTGTCGGATCCACTTACAAAAGGCCTAACTAGAGATGTANTCGGGATTTCTTGGAATGCATTCTATTTTGTCCCAAACCGTTGCACCAATATGCATACATTGCAATAGTCAAGCGGCAATTGGAAAGGTTGGGAACGTTATTGTGATGACCCAAGGGGTCATTTTATGAATTAAGACTTCGTTTTAAGCTTATTATCCATAAAAATATAAAATTTATTTACCTTGATTTGCGTGCACAGTCCGAACGTGAAACCAGAAAGCTTTTATGTGAAAATATGAATAATAATAATTTTTAGAATTTAAAATTTGGTTTTAGTTGACTTGGTTCAACATTTTTAGTGAACGTAAGTAGATCCTCCCTCCCCCTCGCTCCGCTTCACCGGATCCATGTTCCGACTATCCCGGGAGGTCCGCAGTAAAATATGGGACTTAGGCGTATTCCCGGAATTGGATTCCGAGGTCCCTAACATTAGAAATCAATTTTTGAAAGAAATTATTTTGCTGGATTTTTAAGGAAATAAAGAAATAAATTAATGTTTGAACTCATTAGTATCGGGCCCGTATTTTGGTTTCGGAGCCCGGTACAAGTTGTTATAATATTTAAGTCATATCTGTGAAATTTGGTGAGAATCGGAGTTGAGTTGACGTGATTCAGACGTCCTGTTGAGAAATAGTAAAATTGAAGTGTTCTTGAGAAAAAAAACATGAGTTTTGAGGTTAAATTCATAGTTTTAGATGTTATTTTTGTGATTTGATCGCACGAGCAAGTCCGTATAATATTTTCAGAGTTGCATGCATGTTTGGTTTAGAGCCCCGAGGGCTCGGGTGAGTTTTGGATAGGCCACAACATGTTTTGAACATGTTAAAGTATGTTGTTTTTGTTGTTCTGGTGCACAGTCAATTTGTTATTCCCGTTCGCGTTACTCCACTCGCGAATGCGTAGAGTAGAATTTGCACTGGGGTCATTTTGTGCTATGCGAACGCATGGCCCTGGACGCGAACGCGAAGCACTGGGGGGGAGACCCTTCGCGAACGCGACCAGGCCATCGCGAATGCGTAGGGTTAAGTGGGCCTGGGGAGGGGGACCTATTTCCTTCTATGCGAACGCGGCCAATACACCGCGAACGCGAAGGCCTTTAGGCCAGTACTCATCGTGAACGCGGCAGGCCCATTGCAAATGCGATGAAGTCCTGCCCAATCATATAAAATAGCTTTTAAAAATCGGGGAGAACCTATTTTCTTCATATTTTCGAACTACAAAGACCTAGAGGCGATTTTCTTCACACAAATTCATCCCCAAAGTGTTGGTAACCAATTCTAAACTCTTTTCTTTCAATTACCCAATGTTTTTCATCACTTTTCAATCAAGAATTTTCATGGTAGAAATTGAGAGTTTGAGTAGAATTAAGGAATTTTGTACAAATCAAATTTTGACCTCGAATTGGGGCCGAATTTCGAAACTAATTGCATATTCGGGCTCGAGGGTTAATGGGAACGTAATTTGGTCCAAATCCCGAGTTTGGACAAAGCGGGCCAGGGGTCGGGTTTAAACATTTTTTGAGAAAACTTAGGAAAACAATGATTTTTCAGTAAAGTTAGTTCCTTTAGCATAAATTAATGATATTAAACTAATTATGATTAGATTCGACCTGGTTAGAGGCAAATTCGAAAAGAAAAGCGGTAATTGAGCAGTGAGTGGCCTGCGAATTTGAGGTAAGTGCTTGGTTTAACCTTGACTTGAGGGAATAAGAATCCCCTACTTAATTGCTATGTGAAATTACATGTGTGTGGTGTATAGGTGAAGTGTCGAGTATCTATTCACCCCCAAATTATCTGCTTAACATGACCTCTTTCCCCATTTCCAATTATTTACTTCCGGGCTTAATTGTTTCATGATCATTGATGTTTATATGTCGATTTGGAGTTTTTAACTTATTGTTAAGTATTGTTTTAAGTTATTGGAAGTGTTGGTTGTTCTATTGGTTTTGTTATGTTACATAAGGATTGAGCTGGATGTCAGTGTTACGATATGCATATAATTTCCGGTTGGTTTCGTTGTGAAATGATAATTGATGAAGTTTATGAGTTTTACAACTTCTGCTTACAATTGTTGATACAAAAATATTGTGAAAGGCTTGGCCTGAATTGTGAAAGTTTTCATAAATAAATTGATATGATATGTCTGGTGGGAGCGGGTTGCACGCCGCAACAAGGAGTAATAAGGGTGGACAGGTGGGATCGGGTTGCACTCCGCAACAGGGGAAATAAAGGGTGATATATATATAGGGAGGAGAAATAAGAGTGGACATGTGAGAGCGGGTTGCACGCAACAACAAGGAGCGATAAGGGAGAATAATATGTCTTACTGATTTTCAAAAATAAGGATTTGAAAAACTCCGGTTTTATTAAAAAGGTTTTCATACTTTGATTTTTACTGTGATTTAAATCGAAACTTGGAAATTTTGAGAAGTTGATTACAACTGATACCTGAAAAGAATTATCCGAGTTGTTTTTGTTTACCGTTGCAACTTACTGATTATTTAGTTTATTATTATTATTTCTTTCTTGATTTATTATGTATTTTTCACATGTTATATTATTAATGCCTCGCCGTAGCCTCGTCACTACTTCGTCGAGGTTAGGCTCGGCACTTACTCAGTACACGGGGTCGGTTGTACTAATAATATACTCTGCACTCTTTTGTGCAGATTCAGACACCAGCCAGAGTTAGGAGATTTTAGTAGCTGACATCGTTCGGAGACACGAGGTAGATCTGCTGGCGTCCGCAGATTCCTGGAGTCTTCTCTTAATTTTATAGACACTGTTTTATTACATTCAAAAACAGATATATAATTCTTTCAGTCCATTATTTATAGTACTCTTTAGTAGTTCCTGAATTTTGACACCAGACCCTGGGTAGTTAGATAGTTAGTTTTAGTTCGTGGTTCGTTTCATCATATCGAATATTATTCCTGATTACATTTGTTGGAAATTATTAGATTTAAATTATTTTAAATTGTCTCATTGTGTTTAAGTAAATATTCAAAGGAAAATAGCTAATCAAGTTCTAACATTGGTTTGCCTAGCAAGTGTAGTGTTAGGCGCCATCACGATCCCGTGGGTTGGGAATTTGGGTCGTGAAAGTTATGTATAACAGTAAATCTCGTCATATATGACGAAGACATAAAACCGTTAGACAATTATTCTCTAGAGAAATTATCACGATTGACTATGTAAAGTCAAGCGATAATGTGTCGGATCCACTTACAAAAAGGCCTAACTAGAGAGGTAATTGAGAAATCATCGAGGATGATGGGACTATGGCCGAGAACAAGTCATTGTGACGGTAAATCTACCTAAGAAGACTGGAGATCCCAAGATCTAGGTTCAAGGAGATGAAACAAAGTCATTAATGATGGTTCAACATTGCAAACTAAAATTTTGGTCCATTCTCGTGATAAGACAATGTTCAGTACTAAGGATAAAACATTAAGGCTTTTAATGATTTCTAAATTTGATACGGGGTATATCAAATAGTGTATCTACATGATGACACGTTTAGGAATCACATATGTAAGTGTGAAGTGTTGGCCGCTTCAAGGAGAATTTTGTAAGGTCAGTTCTCTATGCACTTATGAAACCAGGCGGTGTTCGTGGCTGAAACGAACACAACAATGAGAACCAAAGACGGTTAAGGGTTGGTTGTGTGGCTTATGATTGTCTAGGTATACATCAAAGTTCGACGGTTCAAATATATCAAATCTACCGATTGACCGAGTATATCCGACATAAGTTCACTACGGAAAGTTCAAAGGAAAATCTACTTATCCAGATGCAATTAATCCTTGCTTGCGAATCACACAACTTTTCATGCATATTTTTGTGATATAGCCATTCCCCATTCATGTGGGAAATTGTTGGATTTTTTAAGCTTTGATGTAGCTTAAAAGAGGGTGAATGGAAAATTGAGCGAAAATGAAATATTTGAGTTCCCTCCTTGACAAAGGGACATTGTCCCATATTGGAAGAGAAAAAGATTTTTGATGGGTATATATATATAATTGCTCTTCTTCTAGCTCTTAAAGAATTACGAAGAAGGCAAGCCTCACGCTGTCGTCGTCGTCGCTTGCTCGGCTCGTCTTCGGATTCGGTCAAATGATCGATTGATTGATTAATTTTTTGGACCAATTTATTTGTTAATAGTAATATTAACATAATATTATTAAATATTCATTTTTTATAAACGAAAAATTAATATTAAATCCAACGGGAAAATAAAGTGTCCGTTTTTCGTTATCCGTTTTCTGTTTTTGCAACAGAAAATTAAGTTTTTTCCGCGCGTTTTGACTTCCCGGTTTATTGTTGTGTAAATAGTCATTTATGTTATGGCATTTATGTTATGACCGTTTTACATAACCCCCTTCTGAAGAGTTACACCTCTTCAATTTGAGCTTAACATTGACTATAAATACCAGTCCATTCTCTCAGATTTTCGATACGATTTTCTGAGTTCTCCTCCTTTCTTCTGCATTGTTTTAACTTCAAAGAAAGCAACAATAAGTGTGATTTGCTACCGAACTTTGTATTCACTGAAATACTGGGGTTTGAAGTATCACTGCACCAGTGTGTAATTCATTCTATCCTGGGAGAAAATCATCCACAACCTTGGGTACTAGGAGGAGATTAAATTCCTTAAGGAAACACTATGAATTCAGTGGGCTCAGATTAACTTCTGTTTCATTTATATTTCTGTTTGTATGTTATTTTATCTTCTGCAGAATTATTTTACAAATACAATTTTACTAACAAATTTTGCTAAGCTAAATTTGCGACAACACCACAAAAAAACGTCATAAGCAAGAAAATCCAAACAATGAAGAACTAAATCTCGGAGATAGAGAGAGAAATTATCACAAGGCAAACAATCTAACTTTCGAGCTTGGTAGCATTAGTCATAATGTGAAACATAAAATGCTTATTTCGTTTTGACATGTAAAGAGAAGAAATAAAATATGGGTATCTCATATCGCAACTCTCCTAGGAGCAAAATATATCTTTTTTAAGGTAGTAATGTATACCCTTCATTTCTTCAGCATTATTACAAATTATGATGTTCATAAATGTGAGCAATCCGTAATTTCCAACTTGAAACAAGTCATAGCAAAAGCATAAAATAAATTAGTAAATACTTCAGATAGTACAACAAACGAAAACCTCTATTGACATGCCTTTACAATCCTAACATGCAGAGGTTGCAACCACGGGCCCAATAAAATACAAAAGAGAATCCTCGCACATTAGTTGAAAATCTTGAAAAGGCAAATCTTTCTTAGTACTTAGTTTCTTTTCTACTCTAGGAAGTGTGCTGGTCTGCTAAAGATGAACTACTGGTCATGCCACAAAATAAAGAAATTAAGAGTGAATGCAATAAGAATTACTAATTATACAGTTCTAAATGCTTGATAAAAAAGAAACGATGTCAACACATTTACAGACTGCCTGAAGGTGGCTATCCTAACTTTTACTGAAAAATTATGTAAAGACTAATAAGGAAAAAGAAAAATAGATAAAATATGTAATAGCTACAACACTCACTTGAATCCATATCAATAATCCTGGAAATTTTTTTTAAAAAAATCTGGTTTTCTGCCCTGAGAAAAATCCAATCCATTTTTGTACAAGAAGTGATGAAGTAAAATCTGCCAAAAGAACAAGTAAAGCAATATTACCAGTGTCATTAATACGCACCGGGAAAAATACAGACAACATTACCAATATATATGCGCACCCTACCAATAGTATATGTGTTTTTTAATTAAAGAAAATCTCTTCTGAATTTATTACATAATGATTGAAGATGTTAATCTAGGAACTAAAGATAGAATCAAAGGAATAACTTAAGTTATAGTGCCACGATCCAAATCTCGCATGTCGTGATGGCACCTATCGCCATACTAGACAAGCCGCCAACCATAATAAATCACACATTCTTTAAGTTTAAAAACATAATAAAATAAGTTTAAGAGAAAACTCTCATAAATACATATACGAAAAATGCCGCGACTCAATACAATATTCCCCCAAAATCCGGGTGTCATTGAGTGCATGAGCATATATACAATAACACGGTCTCAAACATAGTTTAGGAAGATAGAACAGTCTAAATAAAACTAAAGGATAAAGGAAGAGAGCCAAGGTCTGCGGACGTCAAAACAAGGTTCCCCTATTTGATAATACTTTTTTATAATGCTGACATGACAGGGGAAAGAGGCTTGCAGAGTATGTGTTTGATGACCGAATAAAGGAGAAAAATAAAACTTTAAGGGCCACCAAAAAGAAAAAAACGGACATCATGCTCGGCGGCTAAAGGGAAAGAAATTGAAAAGGTGCTCAAGATTGATTATATGTGTGCAGAAGTTGATATTACTAAGCCTCTTTTATTTTATCTAAGATTAAATCGCACTGTGTGGAAAACTGAGTATGAGGGCCTTCATATGATCTCTTTTAATTGTGGCAAAGGCAAAATCTCTGAACTGATAAAGCTCCAAGATCAGCAACCACAATACCCAGGCGGTACCTGGATCTGCACACGAAGTGCAGAGTGTAGTATGAGTACAACCAACTCAATAAGTAACAAGTCTAACATTTGAGCTGAAAACAATGACGAGCTCAACATATATAGTCCAAATAAAGAAATTTCAGTATAGAAATGTAGGCATGCTTTCAAGTTCAACAGTTCAAGCTCAAACAGGTAAAACATGCCAAGTGTAACTGAAATGAGGAATGATACATCTCGATATCTACATGTCACATATGTATGTCAACTGTAACGCAAAAAAATGACGAAATCATATGCATACTCTCTGAGTAACAAATCACTCAGTCCTCCCATTTACTCAATCCTCACAGTCACTCAATCCTCCTAATCACTCGACCCTCGCTCTCGGCCCTCGCACTCAGTGGGTACCTGCACTCACTGCTGATAAGTCAGACTTTGGAGGGGCCAATCTTGCCCAAACGCTATAATAAGCCAATCATGGCATGAATCAATAAGGCATGATGTGGCGTGCAACCCGATCCCATAAATATCCCCACAATCAGGCCCTCGGCCTTACCGGTCATCAATCTCTCCAGTCTCTCGGGCTCATAAGTATCATGATAATCAGCCTAAACAATAACGATATTATGTATCAATATATGACAACAGAGATTGAGATATAATATGCAAATGATAGCTGTGACTGAGTACATAATTGAAAATTAAGCACATTATTCAACATGCAACACGACCTCTGTGGGTCCCAATTCAGCAGTTCAATAACTTTAACACATGGAAAATATACGGATAACAACAAGGTTATTCAACTACGCAGTTTCACGGAATCGACCAAGTCAAAATTCCTACAATGCACGCCCATACACCTTCCACCTAGCATGTGTGTCACCTCAACACCAACCACATAACACGTAATTCAGGGGTTCATACCCTCAAAACCAAGTTTAGAAGTGTTACTTACCTTAAACCATGTAAATCTCTACTCCACTAAGCTCAGTATTACCAGTCTTGGGAGGTAGTTTATAATTTTTTTTTCTCACTGTTAGTTTTGACACTTATTCCTATTTTTACTTCTTGAAATAAATCATATAAAAAACAATTGCTTGAATTATAATTATAATCGTCTTACTTAGTCTTAGAGACTAAGTGCCATCACGACACATGTGGTGGGATTTTGGGTCGTGACAAGTTGGTATCAGAGCTCTAGGTTCATAGGTTCTACGAGTCACAAATAAGTCTAGTAGAGTCTTGCGAATTGGTACGGAGACGTCTGTACTTATCTTCGAGAAGCTACAAAACTTTTAGGAACATTTCAATTCTTTCATTCCTGTCGTGCAAAATTTATTGATTTTGGAATTTGAGCCTTTATATCTCTATTCTCTCATAGATGGTGAGGACACGCGTTACCGGATCATCTGGACAGACACCGTTGCCCCCTGCTAGAGCTGCGAGAGGTTGGGGTCGAGGTAGAGGCCGAGGAATGGCACGTTCCGCAGCTAGAGCACCTGTTAGGGCAGCAGTTGAGGAGACGCCAGTAAATCTAGTTGGGGGAAAAGGCACCGGAGGCGCCTGTTGTTACCCCCCGACTTAGTGAAACTTTAGCGCAGTTCTTGAGCATGTTTGGTACATTGGCTCAGGCGGGATTGATCTCTGTAGCACCAGCTACATCACAAATTGCTGGAGGAGCTCAAACTCGCGCCGCCCGTGCTTTATAGCAGGGGGTTCACATTGGTCAGGTTTCGGGTGTGGTGCCGGCACAACCTGTTATTTTGGTTCAACCTGAGGTCAGGCTAGGGGCATCAGAAGAGGAACATAAGAGACTTGAGAGGCTTAAGAGGTATATTCCACCTACTTTCAGTGTTACAACTACAGAGGATGCCCAGGGATTTCTAGAAATGTGTCACCGTATTCTCCGCACCATGGGCATTGTGGAGGTGAGCGGAGTTGCATTTACTACATTTCAGTTGTCCGGAGCAGCGTACCAATGGTGGCAAGCTTATGAAAAGGGCAGACTAGCTGATGCAACACCACCAACTTGGGCTCCATTTTCAGATATATTTTTGAAAGAGTTTGTTCCCCAGACTCTCAGGGATGCATGGTGCACAGAGTTTGAACGGTTGCGCCAGGGCACCATGACGGTGTCAGAATATGCTATCAGGTTCAGTGAGTTAGCCCGACATGCACCTATCTTGGTACCTACATTGAGGGGCTCGATCATGATCTTAAAATATGCATGGCTCGAGAGTTTCAAATTGATACTCCATTTCAACAAGTTGTGGAGATTGGGAGGAGGATTGAGGGTGTTCTAGGTGAGGAAAGGAGTCTAAGGAGGCCAAAAGGTCTCGAAGCTCTGGAGGGTTCAGCGGATTTACTCTTTAGCTATGGCCCGTTATGGCGGAGGCTCGAGCATTCGGCCAGCTCAATCCGCACATCAGATTACTCGAGGTGCTCCAGTAAGTTCTTATAGTGCACTACTGACACGGGATTCCTACAGCGGTTATTCCGAGTTATTCGGCACAGACTCCGTATGAGCAGCCGCGACCACATAGGGGTTTCTATGAGTGTGGTGATACTAGGCACATCATGAGAGATTATCCGATACTTGGGAGAGGTATATTTCATCAGGGCACTCAGGCTACATGCCCCATTTCAGTTACTACTCCGCCTACATATCCAGTTAGGGGTGGGGGACAAACGGGTAAAGGGAACCCTAGAGGGGGAGGCCCGTCCCGTCCCGTCCCGTTGATATACTTGCCATGGTATGGCAGAGGTCTCTACATCAGATGGTGTCGTTACAGGTACATTCCCAATTTGTTATAAAGGGATATTTCTCCTCAATTCGATTCGGTTCTGAATATTGAGGCGAGACCTCCTATTATGCTCCGCTTATGGGTTAGCTTCGTGATTTTGTTACCCACTTATATGTTTATCCATGTTGGGAGATTCGATGATGTTAGCATGTGTCTATCATTTTAATTTTTTACACTATATAAGGACTATAAGTCCAAAAGTGACTTTCTATTACTCTCTACGTTTTGATGTGTTTTGGAATAATTGATTACAATTTTATGAATTATATTCCCTATCAGTATGAGGGTTCATTATGTGTTATGAAAAATGTTTACGAAATTTATTGAAAAGAAGAAAGAAAGGAAATTGAAATTTCAGTTGGCACAATGCACAAAATACTTGTGATTTAGAGTTGAGTACGAGATCCTCACATTTTATATATGTTGTGAAATATTTGTACTAGGCTACAAGCCGTGGTGTAAGTTATTTAAGGACGAGGTCCATGTGGTGAAAAATATTTATGAGTTTAAATTCTTCCTTTGTGAAATTAAATTTGTACTGTAGTATTAATAGGGAGACATGCCTGTTAGGCTTATTTGATAATTATTTTATGTGTTTCTGAGCATATTTAGCCATATTTGTCCCGTAAATATTGAGTTTTAGCCTATAAGTTGAGTGTCAAGGTGGTGTTAAACGTGACTCATTGATTCGAGTATATAATTATGAGGTCTTCATGCCTCGTATGTTGCTGTCAATGTTGTGAAAATCTGAAATGAGCTTTTGATTAATACGAGATCTATTGAGGATGCTGGAATCAAATATGAACATATATTATGATCAGAGATGTGGTTATGGGCATACACATATGTGTGTGTAGGCACGAAATTGTTACAGCCGGTTGAGACTAGCACAATGTGTTGATATGAAAAATAAGGCCTTTTGAAATTAATTGGAGTGTAAGAAGTTGGCTTTAAAGTTTATAAATGAGGATTAAAGAAATAATCTTAACTGAGATAGTGTTGTCGGACCCATGCTAAATTGCGGTGACTTGGAATCACCCGCGAGTATGTGTGTAATAATACACTTAGTAATTTAATGTCCTCGGAATAATTCTTGGCACGTTCGAGGACGAACGTATGTTTTAAGAGGGGGAGGATGTAACGACCCGACTTGTCGTTTTAAGAATTTATGCCCCGTTCAACGGCTTAAGGTCTCGAGCAGCTTCGTAATATGTATTATGACCCACGAGTGTGGTCGAGTTTAGATTTCGGAAGATTCAGAATTCAATTTAAAGAACAAATTTTCATTTGAAGCTTAAATGGAGAGAGTTGACTTTTGAGCAAACAATCTCGAAATGGAGTTTTGATGATGTCAGTAGCTTCGTAGAGTGATTTTGGACTTAGGAGTGTGTCCGGATTTGGATTTGGAAGTCCGTAGGACAATTCGACGCATTTTGGCGAAAGTTGAAAAAATAGAAGATTTTTGGAAAATTCGACTGAAGGTGGAAATTTTGATAACGAGGTCGGATTTCAATTCCGAAAATCGGAACAACTTCGTTACGTCATTTGTGACTCGCGCGCAAAATTTGAAATCATTCCGTATTGATTTGCTATGTTTAGCCGCAAATAGAATTTGAAAGATTTGAAAACTCATAATTTGATTCGATGTGTGATTCATAATTTCGACGTTGTTTGACGTGGTTTGAAGCCTCGACTAAGTTCATATTGTATTTTTGGACATGTTGGTATGTTTGGTTAAAGTCCCGAGGTCCTCGGGTGAATTTTGGAAGGTTAACGGAGTTGATTTTTGGACGAGATAGCTGCTGGAATTTGCTGTTATTTCTGGGCAGCAGCTGGTTTCTTCGCTTCTGTGGCAACTTCATCACAGAAGTGACCTCACAGAAGCGAGATTCTTTTTGCAGAAGCGACTAGAAAGGGGGCTGGGCAGTGCTGGGCGTTCATCGCAGGAGCGGAGGAGTGGAACGCACCTGCGACATCGCAGGTGTGATGTTGTGTGATGACCCAAAAGGTCATCACTTGTTTTAAAAGTCAAAACTGAGTTCTGAGGCCTTGAAAATATTCTTTTATCTCACCTCATTTTTCATGCGCAGCCCGGACATATATCCGGGAGGCTTTTGTATGAAAAATTGAGAAAAAGGCTAATTATGTCTTTAAAATTGAATTTAAGTTGACTTCGGTCAACATTTTGGGTAAACGGACCCAGACCCAGACCCGAACCCGAGATTTGATGGTCTCGGAGGGTCCTTAGGAAAATACGGGACTTGGGCGTATGTACGGAATTGAATTTCGAGCTCCCAAGCCCGAGAAATAAATTTTTAAAAGAAATTGTTTAATTGAATTATAAGAGTTTTTGAAAATTTTATTTTATTTTAAATTGATGGTATCAGGCCTGTATTTTGGTTATGGAGCCCGGTACAGGTTTAATATGACATGTGAGTTGTGCCTGTAAAATTTTTTAAGAAACGGAGGTCATTTGACGTGATTCAGACCTGTAGTTGTGAAATTTGAAACTTTGAAAGTTTTGAGATTTTTTTTTGATTTCTATGCTTTCGTTGTTTAAGATGTTATTTTGGCGATTTGATTGCACGAGTAAGCCCGTAGGATGTTTTTAAGGTTGTGTGCATGTTTGGTTTGGAGCCCCGAGGGCTTGGGTGAGTTTCGGGTAGGCGTCGAAGTGTTGTTAGACTTAGAAAATCTGGTGTAATTGCTATTTCCTGGTGTCCAGGTAATTACTCTATGCGAACGCGTGGTAACCCACACAAACGCGATGAACAAACGGGGAAGGGTCTGGGTTTACCCTATGCGAACGCAGGTGACCGTTCGCGAACGCGTAGCTTGGCAAGGGCTGGCCTATGCGAACGCAGCTGGCCTAGTGCGAACGCACTGCTTTAGGGGGGATCTTGGGATGGGCTAGCTAGTACTCTATGCGAACGCGGCCTTATGCACGCGATCGCGATGACCAAGGGGAGTGTAAGCCTGTGCGAACGCGGCAAAAGGCACGCGAACGCATAGAAGGCCAGTCCAATTTTTTTAAAACATTAGCAAGACGAGAATTAGGCCATAACTTCATATCTTCAAAACTAAGGAAGCTTAGGGGCGATTTTTTGAAGAGGGACTTCATAACCAAATCATAGGTTTGTGTTCTTAACCTCATTTCCTTCAATTTCCATCAACACCCACTAGATTTTTAGGCCTAAATCTTGTTCTTGAAGGGTAGAAATTGGGGATTTTAGGAGAATTAGGGATTTTACAAATTTGGGAATTTAGACCTCGATTTGAGGTCGGATTCAGAAACTAATTATATATTCGGGCTCATGGGTGTATGGGTGATCGGGTTTTGGTCCGAACCTCGTGTTTTAACCAAGCGGGTCCGGGGCCAATTTTTTTACTTTTTGGGAAGAATGATAGAAACCCTATAATTAAGCATTGGGGTTGAATTATTTATCACTTATTGATATTATTAAGCTGATTATGTTTAGATACAATCAAATTGGAGGCAAATTCTAAAGGGAAGGCGGTAATTGAGGCTTGAGTTGGTCATGGAATTCGAGGTAAGTGTTTGGATTAGCCTTAGCTTGAGGGAATATGTGTTGTGTCCTATTTGCTATGTGTAAGTATCATGTTCAACGTATAGGTGAGGTGACGAGTACCTATACGTTGGTGTCAAGCATGCCCGTGAGTCGAATATTGTGATTTTATGTGGTTTTTCGTTAAGTAATACTTGAGTTTCACTTTATAGCTATCCATGTTGGTGGAAATTCCTTAATATTGAACAATGTTGAGTATTGGTTTCAGTTGAATATTTTTATGTGAAGTTATGTACTAAGTGATATTGGTTATAGCTATTTTCCCTTGCCGGGATGGTATTGATTCCACTGTTGGCTCCCTTGCCGGGACGTTATGGTTTTATTTTTGTTTACTCTATTAATTTCCTTGTTAGATTTCTGTCATTTGATGTGTTTGGGTGAGGAAGAGTGTAAAAGCACGAAGGGTGATGCCGTCCGTGAGATTGTGAGTGAATGGTAATGCACGAAGGGTGATGCCGTGCCGATATTGTGATTGTAAAAGCACTAAGGTTGATGCCGTGCCATGATATGAGTGATAATGCGCGAAGGATAATACCGTGCCATGATTACGTGAGGTAAAAGCACGAAGGGTGATGCCGTGCTGAATATATATTTATTCTGATGGTGAGGACGAGAGTAAAAACACGAAGGGTGATGCCGTGCACTTGCTTTTGTGTTACTATTTATGTTGCTTAAATTGATATCTAATTCATGCTTTATCTCGTTATTTCCATTATTTGATATTTCCTCCCCTCAGCATGTTCCCCTTTCCTTTATGCTTAGCTGCTTATTTCTCGTTGTTATTATTTTCTCCGTATACTGTTAAAATGCAAAGTTGATTTGGTTGTCGTGTCCTAGCCTCGTCACTACTTTGCCGAGGTTAGGCTCGACACTTACTCAGTACATTGGGTTGGTTGTACTAATGCTACACTCTGCACTTTTGTGCAGATCCCGGTACAAGACCCTACGGACCTTAAAGCGAGGAGGCTGCCTTCAGCCTATTTGGAGATTTCGAGGTATTCCTACCGGCGTCCGCAGGACTTGGCGTCCCCTCCTACTTTATTTCCATTCTGTTCTTCTTTATTCTGAGACAGATGTATTATTTTGTTCAGACCCTTATCTGTATTATTCATAGACAGTCCGTGAAGTTGTGACACCAAATTCTGGGTTTAGTATTTTGATTCTCGTAATGGCATTTAGTCAAGTTGTTAGACTTTATTTTCTTCCGCACTTTTATTTCCGCTAATTTGTACATCACCTGTTATCTGTTAAAAAATAAATGAATAAGGTAAAATAAACATTAACGTTGGCTTGACTAGCGGGTTCAATGTTACTGCCATCACGGTCCTGACGGTGGGAAATTCGGGTCGTGACAAGTTGGTATCAGAACACTATGTTGCTTAGATCTCACAATTCATGGACAAGCTTAGGAGAGTCTGATGGATCGGTACAGAGACGTCTGTTCTTATCCCCCAGAGGCTACATAGTTTAGGAATGACTTCACATCTATTCTTCTCTGTCGTGCGATTTGATGTCTCAAAACTAACTGAATTTCTACTCTATTTCTCTCGCAAATGGAGAGAACACATGCTTCTTCATCCACTGATCAGCAACCCGAGTCTCCAGTTGCAGCTCCTACGAGGGACCGAGGATGAGGCCGAGGCCGAGGCCATGCTAGAGGCCGAGGCAGGGCAGAGCTCAGTCTAGAGCAGCAACCCAAGTGGTGGAGCCTCAGGTAGAGTTTGCTGATGAGGTTCCTGCCCAGACAGTCCCGGTTGGGCCAGCCCAGGTTCCCGAGGGGTTCATTGCCACTCTAGTACTTCAGGATGCTCTGGTCCGTCTAGTGGGCCTCATTGAGATTGTCACTCAGGCAGGTGTGCTTCCGGCAGCACCAACCGTCTCTCAGGCTGGGGGAGGAGCCCAGGCTCCCACTACTCGCACTCCGAAGCAATTGGCTTCTCAGTTTCAGACTCTAGTAGCTCAGCCAGCTGGGGCAGTTCAGCCTGGTATTGTGGCACAGACCGGTGATGGAGCAGCTATGTCTGCTGATGCTTTGTGGAGGTTGGACAGGTTCACCAAGCTGTTTACTACTACTTATAGCGGTGCATCTTCAGAGGATCCCCAGGACTATTTGGATAGCTGCCATGAGGTTCTATGGAACATGGGGATAGTAGAGACCAATGGGGTCGACTTTGCTATTTTTCGTCTGTCAGGTCCCGCCAAGACTTGGTGGAGAGATTATTGTTTGGCCAGACCAGCTGGATCACCGACCTTGACTTGGGCCCAGTTTACTCAGGTATTTTTGGAAAAGTTTCTTCCTATCACTCAGAGAGAGGATCTTCGGAGGCAGTTTGAGCGTCTCCAACAGGTCTCTATGACCGTCACTCAGTACGAGACCAGATTTGTTACCTTGGCCCGGCATGCTATTATGATACTTCCCACCGAGCGACAGAGGGTGAGGAGGTTTATTGAGGGACAGCTCAACCGATCAGATTGCAGATGGCCAAGGAGATAAAGAGTGAGATTTCTTTCCAAGATGCAGCCAATATGGCCAGACGAGTTGAGATGGTTCTGTTGCAGGGGAGTGGTCAGAGGTCTGATAAGAGACCCCGTCATTTTGGCAGGTTCAGTGGTGCCTCATCTGGAGGTAGGGATTCTTTTGTTAGGGGCCATCCTCCTAGGCCGTTTCATTCAGCACTTCAGGTTTCTCATAGTGATCTAGGTGGCCGTGGTTCTCATATTCAGTATTCTGATCAGTTGCCCTACAGTGCACCATCAGCTCTTATCAGTGCACCGCGACTTCAGAGTTTTCAGGGTGGTTACTCAGGTCGTTAGGGTCAGTTTCAGGGTCAGCAACCTCAGCAGCCGAGGCACATTCCTAGATTTTTCCCTCGAGCCTCGAGCAGTTCTCAGCACCAGAGTTCTCGTGCTAAGGTTCCCGCACCAGGTGCTCCACCACCCGCTCAGCCACCCAGAGGTGGGGGTCGAGGTGTTAGAGGTGGAGGTCAGGCAGTTAGAGGTGGAGGCCAGGCTACTAGAGGTAGAGGTAAGCCAGCAGGAGGCCGTCCCAGGGATGTAGTTTAGTTGGGTGGGGCCCAGCCCCAATGTTATGATATTCCATCCAAACCTGAGGCTGAGGCCTCCGATGCAGTTATCACATGTATGGTTTCAGTTTGCAACATAGATACTTCAGTTTTATTTGATCGGGGGTCCACATTTTCCTATGTGTCATCTTATTTTGCTCCTTATTTGGTTATGCCTCGTGATTCTCTCAGTACTCCTGTATATGTGTGTTGACCCATGTCACTGCATAGTTTTGAAGATTGACAAATGGCTGACCAGTTGAACCAGGTCCATCAGAGCACACATCTTGAACTGATGAGCTGGCACATGAACCGCATATGCATATGGGATATTTGTGAATTTGAAATATCAATGAACCAAGAGATTGTCTCCTAATCCGAAAAGGCTGCAAACTGGTGAGATAATTGAATTCAAATTCAGCAAGGAAAGTAACAAAATAAAGGAAGTTGAGTTTGGTACGAATTAGGTTCATACAGGTAGAGTTGAACTAGAATTGGACGACAAGCTCAACAACTGACTCTATAAATACTTGATGTATTTATGCTGGAAATTCTACACGCACAAAAGCTGAAGTGAATCAAAATCTGAAAGCAAAGTTCCCAGAGTTATTTTGCTAGCAGAATCATTGTGCGATGCAAAGGCTACAATTCAACTAGAAGAACCAGTTCCATCTGATTGATGATTGAGTCTAGTTGAGTGTAGTAGGAGTTTTGTATCTTTCAGCTTTCATAGAAGCAATTGTAATAGGTACGTATTGTTCAAGTTAGAGTTAATTTGAGGTGTGTAGAAATTAGCTAGGGGATAGTTACTACAAAGGGATTAGAGTTAGTCCGAGGATTACAAAAGAGTTTATTTTGTAAGTCCGTTTGGCTCAGAGTTTTAGTGAAGAGTTTGAGAAAATCCTATTGAGGAGTAGGTCGTGGTTTTTTCACCTTTTGAGCCAGGTGTTTTCCACGTAAAAGTCTATGTGTTTTTACTTTACTGCTTTTTATTATTCCGCAACAGTAGTAGTTGGAACACCAAGAAGAACCAGGTTCTTCTTACTGAGACAACACTCAAAAATTGGGTACCACACAAAGTACCTATCTTCTTGTGTGGTATTGAAGTCTAAAACATCAATTGGTATTAGAGCAGGTTATCATTGAAAGGATAACACCTTGGAGAATATAAAGATGAGTGCACCACCTGGAAATCGGGAAGGTCAATCAACTGCAAGGCCACCACTCTTCAATGGACAATACTACTCATGATGAAAAAATAGGATGAAGGATCACCTAATTGGAGAAGACTATGAACTCTGGGACATAGTCACTGATCGTCCTCTAACTACCATGATGAAGACTGATGAAGGTATAGATATACCAAAGACAAGAGCTGATTGCACTGCTGAGGATCTGAGGAAATGGGAGAAGAATGCAAAGGCCAAAAAGTGGCTAGTATGTGGACTAGGTCCAGACAAGTACAATAGAATCCAAAGCTATACCACTGCCAAAGAGATTTGGGATACCTTTCAAGTATCCCATGAAGGAACACCTCAGGTAAAAAGGTCAAGAGGTACTCTACTATACTCTCAGTATGAAAACTTCACTATGAAAGAAGGAGAGACTATCTAAGAGATGTACACAAGGTTCACAACATTGACTAATGAACTGAAGTCTCTTGGAAGAGTCATTCTTGAAGAGGACAAGGTTGAGAAGATCCTAACAAGGGTCTTGCCTATTTCTTGGGAAAGCAAAATCACTGCTATCCAGGAATCTAAAAATATGGCAACCATCATATTAGATGAGCTAATTGGAAACCTCACTTCCTATGAACTGAGAAGGCAGACAATGAAGATGGATGGTCCAAAGAAGGAGAGGAGTCTGGCCCTAAGAATCACTGAGGGAGCAGATATGGAAGATGATGAGATGGCCATGATCACCAAAGAATTCAGAAACTTTCTCATGAGGAAGAAAGGCATCTCTAGAGGAGGAAACTACAACAAAGCAAAATCTCCAGAAAGACCAACCAATGAGGGATGCTATAAATGTGGTAAGACTGACCATCTCATTAAAAACTGTCCTCAGTGGGAAGTAGAATGGAAAAAAGAGAGATATGAGAGAAGGAACTGAAAGAAGGAACAAGTCCAACCCAAGAAAACCACAACAAAGGCTATGGTTGCTGCTTGGGGAGAAGTTCAGATGAAGAATCAGAAGATGGGGAGACTGAAGATCAGACACTCATGGAAATTGGTGAATCTGACAAGGAATCACATGAAGAACCAGAGGTAAGTATCTCCCATCTTAAAAACAAAAGGTCCTATCTAAGGAAAAACTCTCTGAGTTGCTACTTGATTTCATAGATGATTTTGAGGAAACAACCAAAGAGAAGGATCAACTATCTAAAGAATGTGCAATACTGAAAGCAAAGTGCATGAACCTGAAAATCAGAGCCAGTGAATATGAAAATAAAAACACTGACTTGTTGAACCAGGTTCATCCACTTGAAATTGAGATTCTAGAACTAAAATCT
>MDKI01097276.1:0-12007 GCA_005239505.1 Nicotiana paniculata
TTTTGTTTCTCTCCAAAAATCATGTTCTCCCCTTCAAAATTGAGTTTAGACTTGCTTTTATACATGTTGAGTAGGTCTAGGGTCGAATTAACTGAGTCCCGGTCAAATTAGGAGAGATTCGCATCATCGGCCTCCTGGATAGCTCCAGCGCCCACCAGGGCGCTGCCTGGAAATAGTATACTGCCTCCAGCGCCACAGGTGGCGCCCAGCCCTGCCTGTGGCGCCCAAATTTACCCTTTCCTGATTTTGTGCGTTTTTGCTCTAATTTTGTGCGTTTCGTCCCCAGTTGCTCCCAAATCATTCCTACACATAAAAACACCACAAATTAATATAAATCATCACAATTAACATCTAAAACTCACGAAACAAAAGTAAAATATGAGGCGATATACATGAAAATATATATACTTTAAGCGAAACATCAAAAGTCTAGGAATGAAATGCTAAAACTAAATAAGGAAGGGAAATAGAGAAGTTGTGGACGCTGGACAGCTACCTCGAAATCCCGTAAAGCTGCTGCTAACGAACAAAGACAGGTAATGCTCCGGACCGGCACCTGGATCTGTGCACAGAGGCACAGGGATTAATGATGAGTACGCCAACTCAGTAGTAATGAAAATAAATCACAGTCTGAGAAATATAAAACACACAACACAGATACACCAATTCACAAAAACAATAAAACACCAAGTCACCATAAAGTATTCATCAAATGCATAAGTTCGAAAACCAATTTCCAGAAATCCTTTGAAACAAGTATAATTCCAATATATCTCAGTAAAACTCTCAGTAAAATCAGTTTGAAAAAATGAAGTGAATCGTAGTAAGAAACACAGTAAAATCATCATAAATCTGCCCCTTCGGCCATAATCATTTCTCATAACAATTTCCCTCAGCACCTCACCATCACTCAGTATCAGCCCATCAGGAAACCTCACAGTCACTCAGTATCAGCCCATCAGGAAACCTCACAGTCACTCGGTATCAGCCCCGCGGGCATCACTCGCACTCAATAGGTACCTGCGCTCACTGGGGGTGTACAGACTCCGGAAGGGCTCCTACAGCCCAAGCTTTATAACAAGCCAAATCATGGCATAAATCACTCACAATATTGGCCCTCGGCCAGCCACATCATGGCAAAAATCACTCACAATATTGGTTCTCGGCCAGCCACATCATGGCATAAATCACTCACATTGGCCCGCAGCCTCACTCAGTCAGACACTCTCAACATGCCACTCGGGCCATCATTATACCGAGTTCTCGACCTAAAATAGTGTTTCATTTTTTTCAAGAAATAATATCAAAATACTCTTAGTGTCAAAATAATTATCAAGAAAATACTGAGTGAAAATCATAACATATCAAGTGAGGAATATAGTAAAAATAGCCCCCAAGGGGTAAACAGATCGGCACTAGGCCCCAAACATGGCTTGCAGCCCAAATTATATCAAAATATATCAATACTATTAAGCATAAGATTTAAAATCGGTTTCGCAACTCAATAGTTGCCTAAAAAGGAATATATTTCCAAATTCCCAATTTTTGCATTCCAAAATCCGTGAAAGGATGCATAGTCCGGGGTTTCATACCCTTAGGACAGGATTTAAAGACATTACTTACCTCAAACTAGCCCGAAAACTATTCCGCAGGACGCTTGCCTCTCGAATCAACTTCCGAGTGCTCTAAATCTACCAAGTTCAGATTTTTATCATCAAATTATACTAAAGGAATGAATTCCAATTGAAAAATATCAATTTTAAGCACAAAACCCGAAATCGGTCAAAACCCGACCCCGGGCGTGCGTCCCAGAACTCGAAAAACTTTATACCAAAATGTTCTTCATCTTCTCACGAGTCCGTACATATAAAGAACGCAAAAATCGGAGTTCGTTTGACCCCTCAAATCGACCCCTAAAGGTATCATAATCTCAAGCCCTAACACCCTTTTTTCCTACTGATTTTCATAATTAAACACTGGTATAAGGTCTCCAATCACATATAATCGAGTTATTAAGTCCAAAAAGCTTACCTCAATGATGAACCAACGTTTCCCTCTTCAAAATCCCTCAAAAACCTCGGAACCCGTACAACAATGGTAAAAAGAGAGTTAAAATCGCGAAGGCATGCTTATAACTCGAAAATACCTCGCACCTGCGGAATTTCCTCATCTACCTTACTTCCGCATCTGCGTGCATTTTGCAGATCCTGCGGGCCCCCACCTGCGGTCAAACTTCCGCAGGTGCGGTCACACCAATCCGAAACAAGCAGCTGTTTGCTACATTTTCTCAACTTCGAATCTCCCGTTAACCATCCGAAATCAATCCCGAGCCCCTCGGGATCCCAACCAAACATACCTACACATCATATATGATCATTCAAACTTATTTGCAACCCCGAAATACTAAAAATAATATTAAAACACCAAAATCACATCGAATTCAAGCCTAAGAACTTTGAAATTTCTAAAATGCACCAACGATGCCGAAACTATCCAAAACAACTCCGATTGACCTAAAATTTTGCAGACATATCCAAAATGACATTACGAACCTGTTCCAACTTCCCGAATTCCATTCCGACCCCGATAGCCTATTTTCCACTACCGGCCGGAAATCACCAAAAACTAACTTTCGCCAATTCAAGCCTAATTCTACACCGGTCCTCACAAAAATATTCTGAACACACTCCTAAGTCCCAAATCACCTAACGAAGCTATCTGAGCCACTAAATCCGCATTCCGAGGTCGTTTACCAAATAAGTCAAACTCTCAGTTGACTTTTCCAACTCTAAGGCTATTTTTAAAGACTAAATGACTAAATTCTTACTACATCCATTCCGATTCCGAGCCTACCAACTCTAACACATCATAAACAGTATAACCAACCTATGACAAGGCAAAAACAGGAACAATAATGAAATTTCTACGGAATGACCGGTCAGGTCGTTACATTCTCCCCCACTTAAACACACGTTCGTCCTCGAACGTGCCTAGAGGTTTTCCAAACACCACCAAAATTGATGTGTAACCTACCATGCACATATTCGGAGGTGGTCCCACGTCACCTTATCCCATATAGGTATAATAGCACAACACAGTTGAAATTTCGAAATCCATTCCTCACCCATAAACCTTAGAACTAAATTTCCACTTCTGAGTCCATTCACAAGATCAAATTTCCACGACTATAAGCTGAAATAGTCTGAACACACTGTATCAAGCCATATCTGCAACACAAGATGAAATCACATAATATATCGCATGACTCAACACTCATAGCGATGACTCCTAATCCCAATCGCTGCTCATAACAACCCAATACCGGTAAATAACCTCTTATTAAACAAAACCTCGCTTAAACACCTTCATATGGTGTCGATGATGAAAGAAACACGTAGAAACCAGCAACCATTCGTCCGATCAGCATCAATAACATCCAGAGCCATGACTTGTGCAACTCGTGCACTCAATAACAACATCCCAAGAGCTCAATTCATAAAATAGAGAAGACTCACACGAGAGGACTATCCTGCCATTACTCTTGCCCTTACCACCTCATGCTAAAAGCCTGATACACATCGTGAAACCATATTACACAAATACGACACCAAGGATCATACCTCTACCTAACTGAGCTGCAAAGCGTGATCCCATCCAACCGCTGGACTACATGACATACTTCAAGCCACCTTGATCAAAATCAATAACCATGCAAAATTCGACATCAATTACTCAATGTGCATTGCCATAACCACGGGGACATCGGACGATACCATGCCACCCGAACCACAAAGAACATAACCAACACGTCTCAATCCTGCAACGCCCAATTACTTACCTTACTCAAATCTCGCTATAAAGCCCCGATAGAACTACACCATATGCACATATTCCCTCAACAATAGCAATTTGGGGTCAACAATTCCGACTCGGTGTAGAACACACACCCATACTGGCCTACCAATAATTATATTCTAATACAATTCTGGTCATCCACAACAGGTAGATAACTCTCCAAAGGTTCATAATGACTGAATCATGACCTATACTAACACCTGACTAGCTTTGCTCGCATCCTCGTAGTTCATAAATACAAAAATAATCTGTTCATGAAAACTCCCAGTCTCAAAATCCATGAGGCGCACCAATTACCATATCTTATCCCAATTCCACCACTCAAATATATAACAGCCCCTAATAAAACTCTATCATTTCATGAGGGATACTCCCATAATTCCTCTATGTCACCAAGAAACCTTGAATATCCGCAGTCGATCCAACAAGAGAGCGTCGTAACACCAATGAAGCACCCTTATTCCAACACATTTCCTTAAACACATTGTCCTTAATGAACGTATACTCTCATCCAGCCACCCAATAGTGGTATCCTTTACCTAATCATCTGAAACTGCCAGTTCTGACCTTCCTTCCAGAATTGAACAGTGACCTCACACATGCCACTGTCCATTATATACAAAATAACGTATAACGCCATGCAATCCTATGATAAATATTAGAACTTCAGGCTCCCTTCCTAGCCACAAACAACTACGTAACCAACTAGCCAAGAACTTTCCATTTGATCCCATCTAGAAGCAAAATCACTATACATCACATGGCCCTCACGCCAGTGGAAAATATACATCTCTAACCATGGTAGAAACCATCAAGACCTCTCTGAATCAGTACAACACCAAAACGGCAGGACTGAGTCCTTCTAACTCAACCACGCTACGCATGCCACCAAATCCCAAGAGAATTGCTAAGAAACACCTATAACAACTCATTACCTTATAACCACCCAAAGAACTAACCATATCCCTTATCATGCCGATCTGACCTACTACCAAGTTGTCATATTCATCCAAGTTTCCTTTTGACTTAGCTTCGAATTGATACCTCCTCTTGCCACAATGCCGCAGTTCTCAATCCAGACTCACCACACGAAACCCAAGCGTGGAATATACCGTCTAAGGCTCATGGGCCGCTGAATACTCTCTCCAATTTCCCCAGAGCCATTACCTTCACCTTCCTGATACTGATACGTAGAATCCAGGATAATGTAAAAATGCCACAAGTCTTAACGCCCTCCAGTATAGACCTCAGTTTCTAGCCAAATATACATTTTGAAGATTACCAATTGTTACATCTAACCTCGAATCCACCAGACCCATTCTCTAGAGATATCCACTCTAGCAAACCTCAATTGAACTGAATCAAACAAACCAAACGACCTGACCCGTTTGCACACTAACATACTAGGAAGGTAATCCACACTTCGAAGCAACCAAGCAAATTCCTGCACCGCACACACTACACCATTTACAATTAGCACTCAATCATTCAATAGAATCCCTTTAACCCTAGAGTACATTAAAACTTGTATCGAAGAATTCCCATTACTTGAGTCACTCCCAAACTCCACCTCTGCAGTTCATAACTGATTCACCAATATATCTCGAATCGAAACCAATACAACACATAATCGTGCAATCAACTTATCATTAACAGACTCTCCCACTTGGCTCAAAGCCAAGGATCAAGACGAACAGTAATTCATAATGCACATACGCTATCACCGCCACAATGCCTCCATGAGATTCAACTAAATCCTTCATAAGCTCATATAACCCCAATTATTTAAGGTCTCAAATAATCTGTATACCTAGCATTCACCACCATAATAGTCATGCCAACTCCCACAAGTGATCTAAACTCAAATTGCAACATATCAATTACTGATAAAGAGTACTTGCTATAAAGCTACCTAAGGATAGCACAACCTCAGTACACCCCGCGGAAGATAACCCCGCTTGCTTAACCTCAAACTGATATCTCCCAATACACTTCTGAAAATCATAGCTACCGTACAATCACTATACCTTCCTACAATAGAACACAACTATTTCCTTCCCTAGAGACATCCCATTAAGCGGTATAAGAACCGGAAGCTGATTGCAATACCAACACTAGAGCTGTGGTAAAGGAAATCTTGAGCTTCTGGAAGCTCTACACACACTCGTCTGACCACATGGATACCTTCACTGGACACCACGTGTCCCAATAATGCTACTGAACTGAGCCAAAAATTCACACTTGGAGAACTTTGCACAAGGCTTCTCCTCCCTAGATCCTCGTAATACCATCATTAATTGCTGAGTATACTACCCCTGGCTACTAGAGTATTACAAGATGCCATCAATAAATACAATAACAAAGGAGTTATAACATGGCTGAATACACCGTCAATCAAATACATGAACGTTGTTGGGGCATTGGTTAGCCCAAAAGACATCACCAGGAACTCAGAACACTATAGGAAAATCCACTTCACTCCATAACTAAACTACACGGGAGGTCCTTCAATACACTCACAACTCGAAGCCATATTATAACTCAATACAGAAGTCAAATACTCAATAGTTCTTGCTACATCTCCCGCCAATTCATTTTTGTCACAATCAAACACCCTGAACACATCTAACCATCAAATCACACTCGCCACGTAGTCATCTAGTCACAAAGTTCCATTAATAAGGACACAAACGGACATATAAGTCTTCCAACGCATGTGCTCACACAAACGAAATCTCAGCACTCAAGCCACAGTCAAAAATCCGGCCTCAAGTCCTTCCGACTGGCCCATTATCAACATGCTAAAAATCACATCTCACCCATGGAAGTCACAAACCGATGACGCACAACTGATACCAAGCGCTCGCGTGTGCATTCGACTACATGAAAGAAATTCAAAGAGTTACGCTTTTGGCTGAATAAAATGGATTCGCAGGACAAGAATTCAAGAATGTGGAACATTTCCTAAGGGTTATGCAGCCTCTCGAAGATAAGTACAGACGTCTCCGTACCGATCCGCAAGACTCTACTAAACCTGCTCATGACCGTTGAGTCCTATGCAACCTAGAGCTCTGATACCAACTTGTCACGACCCTAAATCCTAACAGGTCGTGATGGCGCCTATCGTGGAACTAGGCTAGCCAACCATCACATAACTACCCATTCGTTCTATTATAATAATTCACAATTCAATAATAAATAGCAAACATAGCATAAAATAATTTCTTTAAGTCTTAACGCCCCAATAATAGTCTAAAAAACTCTCCCAAGACTGGAGTCAACATGGTCACGAGCATCTATGAAAAAAAACTAACTCTACTAATGTCTTAAATAAAGTCTAGGAAGGAAATTCTAAAACTAAATAAGGAAGGGAAATGGAGAAGCTGTGGACGCTGGATAGCTACCACGAAATCCAGTAAAGCTGCTGCTAACGAACAAAGACAGATACTGCTCCAGACCGGCACCTGGATCTGTGCACAAAGGCACAGGGAGTAATGATGACTCAGTAGTAATGAAAATAAATCACAGGCTGGGAAATACGAAACACACAGCATAGATACACCAATTCACAAAAACAGTAAAACACCAAGTCACCATAAAGTATTCATCAAATGCATAAGTTCGAAAACCAATTTCCAGAAATCCTTTAAAACAAGTATAATTCCAATATATCTCAGTATAATCAGTTTGAAAAAATGAAGTGAATCGTAGTCAAAAACTCAGTAAAATCATCATAAATCTGCCCCTCGGGCCATAATCATTTCTCGTAACAGTTTCCCTCAGCACCTCACCATCACTCAGTATCAGCCCATCAGGAAACCTCACAGTCACTGAGTATCAGCCCATCAGGCAACCTGACAGTCACTCAGTATCAGCCCATCAGGCGACCTCATAGTCATTCAGTATCATAGGCATCACTCGCACTCAATACGTACCTGCGCTCACTGGGGGTGTACAGACTCCGGAGGGGCTCCTACAGCCCAAGTACTATAACAAGCCACATCATGGCATAAATCATTCACAATATTGATCCTCGGCTAGCCATATCATGGCATAAATCACTCACAATATTGGCCCTCGGCCAGCCACATCAAGGCATAAATCACTCACAATATTGTCCTGCAGCCTCACTCAGTCAGACACTCTCAACATGCCACTCGGGCCATCATTATATCGGGTTCTCGACCCAAAATAGTGTTTCATTTTTTTCAAGAAATAATATCAAAATACTCTTAGTGTCAAAACAATTATCAAGAAAAGACTGAGTGAAAATCATAACATATCAAGTCAGGAAAATAGTAAAAACAGCCACCAAGGGGTAAACAGATCGGCACTAGACCCCAAACATGGCTTGCAGCCAAAATTATATCAAAATATATCAATACTATTAAGCATAGGCTTTAAAATCGGTTTCGCAACTCAATAGTTGCCTAAAAAGGAATATATTTCCAAATTCCCAATCTTTGCATTCCAAAATCCGTGAAAGGATGCATAGTCTGGGGCTTCATACCCTCCAGACAGGATTTAAAGACATTACTTACCTCAAACTAGCCCGAAAACTATTCCGCAATACGCTTGCCTCTCGAATCAACTTCCGAGTGCACCAAATCTACCAAGTTCAGATTTTTATCATAAAATTATACTAAAGGAATGAATTCCAATTGAAAAATATCAATTTTTAAACGCAAAACCCGAAATTGGTCAAAACCCGACCCCCGGGACCGCGTCCTGGAACTCGACAAATTTTATACCAAAATTTTTTTCATCATCTCACGAGTTCGTACATATAAAGAACGCTAAAATCGGAGTTCGTTTGACCCCTCAAATCGACGCCTAAAGGTCTCTTAATCTCAAGTCCTAACTCCCCCTTTTTCCTACTGATTTTCATAATTAAACACTGATATAAGATCTTCAATCACATATAATCGAGTCATTAAGTCCAAAAATCTTACCTCAATGATGAACCAACGTTTCCCTCTTCAAAATTCCTCAAAAACCTCGGAACGCGTACAAGAATGGTAAAAAGAGGGTTAAAAATCGCGGAGGCATGCTTATATACTTTCTGAAGAGTGGTTCCGCACTTGCGGCCACACAAGCGCACCTGCGAACCCGCACCTACGGTCCCAGGTGCGCACCTGCGGAGCACCCTCGAATCTCTGCCTCCGCACATGCGCTGGTACTTCCGTATCTGCGGCATCGCAGGTGCGGAAAATACCTCGCACTTGCGAATTTCCTCATGTGCCTTACTTCCGCATCTGCGTGCATTTTGCCGCTCCTGAAGTCCCGCACCTGCGGTCAAACTTCCGCAGGTGCGATCGCACCAATAATCAGAAACCCGCAGTTGTTTGCTGCATTTTCTCAACTTTGAATCTCCCGTTAACCATCCTAAATCAATCTCGAGCCCCTCGGGACCCCAACCAAACATACCAACACATCATATATGATCATTCAAACTTAGTTGCACTACCGAAACACTAAAATTAACATTAAAACACCAAAATCACATCGAATTCAAGCCTAAGAACATTGAAATTTCTAAAATCTACTAACGATGTCGAAAATATCCAAAACAAATCCAATTGACCTGAAATTTTGCAGACATATCCAAAATGACATTACGAACCTGTTCCAACTTTCGAAATTTCATTCCGACCCCGATAGCCTATTTTTCACTGCCGACCAGAAATCACCAAAAACTAACTTTCGCCAATTCAAGCCTAATTCTACACCGGTCCTCACAAAAATATTCTGAATACACTTCTAAGTCACCTAACGAAGCTATCCGAGCCATAAAATTTGCATCCGAGGTCGTTTACCAATAAGTCAACTCTCAGTTAACTTTTCCAACTCTAAGGCTATTTTTAAAGACTAAATGACTAAATTCTTGCTACAACCATTCCGATTCCGAGCCTACCAACTCTAACACATCATAAACAGTATAACCAACATATGAAAAGGCAAAAACAGGAATAATAATGAAATTTCTACGGAACGACCAGACGGGTCATTACACAAAACCAGATCCTCTTTAAAAAATCTGTGTGTGTTTGATGTTTTTATTTCCCTGATTGAACCTAAAAATATTGCTGAAGCTTTGCAGGATACAGATTGGGTAAAGGCAATGCAAGAAGAACTCAACCAATTTGAAAGGAGTCAAGTTTGGCATCTAGTACCTAGACCCTTTGATAGATCAGTGATTGGCACAAAGTGGGTATTCAGAAACAAACTTGATGAAGATGGAACAGTTACAAGAAACAAGGCAAGATTGGTGGTTCAAGGATATAGTCAGGAGGAAGGAATAGACTATGATGAAACCTTTGCTCCTGTGGCAAGGTTGGAAGCAATTAGGCTCCTCATAGCCTTTGCTGCTTACATGGAATTCACCCTTCACCTGATGGATGTCAAGAGTGCCTTCCTGAATGGCTATCTTAAGGAAGAAGTGTTTGTAAAGCAGCCTCCAGGGTTTGAAAACAAGGAGAACCCTGATCATGTGTACAATCTTGATAAAGCACTGTATGGACTCAAGCAAGCTCCAAGGGCATGGTATGAAAGGGTTTCAAAATTCCTGCTAGAACATGACTACAAGAGAGGTAAAATTGATAGCACCTTATTATTGAAGGAAAAAGGTAAAGATCTCTTGGTAGTGCAGAGATATGTAGATAACATAATCTTTGGGGCAACTTCTAAAAAGCTAAGTAAAGAATTTTCTAAACTAATGGGGAGTGAATTTGAAATGAGCATGATGGGTGAGCTTAACTTCTATTTAGGCTTACAAATTAAAAAAAAAATTCAAATGGAACTATGATCCATCAGCAAAAATATGTGTAAGAATTGCTTAAAAGATTTAAAATGGAAGACTCAAAGGAAATTGACACTCCTATTACAACAGCCACAAAATTAGATGTAGATGAACCTAGTTCATCTGTCGATCAAAAGTTGTATAGAGGAATGATTGTTCATTGTTGTATCTTACTGCCAGTAGAACTGACATTGTCTTCAACGAAGGGCTTTGTGCAAGATTTCAGGCTAATCCAAATGAATCACACTTAACTGCAGTGAAGAGAATCTTGAGATACCTTAAAGGCACCACCGACCTCTGTCTTTGGTATCCTAAAGGTAGAAATTTTGATCTTGTGGGATATGCTGATCCTGAATATGCAGGCTTTTTGGTAGATAGAAAAAGCACCTCAGGTATGGCACACTTTTTGGGCTCATGACTTGTGTCTTGGGCTACTAAGAAACAGAATTCAGTAGCTCTATCTACTGCTGAGGCTTAGTATGTGGCTGCAACCTTATGTTGTGCTCAGTTATTATGGATTAAACAACAAGTGATGGATTTTGGTATAGAGGTTGGATGCATCCCTATCTTCTGTGATAACACTAATGTTATCAGTATGACGAAGAACCCTGTTCATCATAGAAGAACAAAGCACATAGATGTTAGACACCATTTCTTAAGAGACAACTATGAGAAAGGAATGATTTCTATTGAATTTTGTGCTACTGATAAACAAATTGCTGACATCTTTACTAAAACACTAAGTAGAGAGCATTTTGAAAGGAACAGATTAGAGTTAGGGATGCTTAAGATCACCTAATTGAACTAGTTCAGAACAAAAATGAAAAAAAAAACTTGGCTAGGAATTCTGAAATCTGTGTAAATAATCAGAATAACCATTGCTCAGTTTCATGCTATAAACAACATACTCTCTTGCTATGTGTTAATATGACTCCTTGGTTACTAATGATATTTTTCTATTTTTGAAAATTGAGGCTTAATCAAGAGATTCTAACAAGATGAACCTGGTTCATCGCTGCTGGTTCATTTTACAGACGAGGTATGTGCTCACCACTATACACATATTGAAATATTAATAGTTAATCATGAGCAGGACTCTGTCTATAACAAGTTTTTTTCAACTTATCCTCAATTTGAACCTGTTCCAAAGAGTCCAATCAAATTAAAAAGGCCTAGATTATAGGGTAGTCATAACCGTCACCTTACACCTGACACTTCTGAGCCGATTAGACTTCTTCTTGACCCAAATTACACCCGTTGTGTATTAATTATCCAAGTCTTTAAAAAAAACCATCATCACTTCTCTAATTCTTCATTCACTTTCTTCCTAAAAGACATAACCGTCGAAACCCT
>ML327007.1:0-10157 GCA_005239505.1 Nicotiana paniculata
TATATATATATATATATATATATATATATATATATATACTGTTGCGGCGTGCAGCCCGATCCTCAATAAATCTTCTCGGGCAAGCCTCTCAGTCACTCGTGATTCCACTATCAGTATCTCATACTCTCACTTGAACACTCGTACTCAGCAAGTACCATGAATACACACAACTGCTGCGGCGGGCAGCCCACTCCACTATATATATATATATATATATATGTATACACATTGTTGCGGCGTGCAGCCCGATCCTTATAACATACGCTGCGGTGTGCAGCCCGATCCATATAATAGTCGACTGCGCTCACTGGGGGGTGTACAGACTCCTGGTGGGGCTCCTTCAGCCCAAGCACTATATCTGCTGCGGCGTGCACCCCGATCCAATATGTACATTTTTGCGTCGTGCAAACCGATCTATACACACACACACACAGATATATATATATATATATATATATATATATATATATATATATATATATATATATATATATATATATATATTACTGCGGCGTGCAGCCCGACCCATACATAATCTATATATTGTTGCGGCGTGCAACCCGATCCATATCTAATATATAACATATATATTGCTGCGGCGTGCAGCCCCATGCCCGATCCATAACTGTCCCCATAGACTCGGCTCTCGGCCTGACTCAGTCATCCTTACAAGCCACTAGGGCAATTCATCTCAACTCACGGGACTCATCCCAATATACTTCTCAGAGTTTTCAAAGAAGTGTGATAACAGTGAAAATAACAACAAGTAGGAAACATGACTGAGTTCACAGATGTTCTATTAGGATAGGGTGAGAATAGTGTAAAAGTACCTCTGAGGGTCTAAACAGGTCGGCACGAGGCCCCAAACATGGCTCACGACCCATAAACAAGTATAAATTTCTAAAATATAGGATATCATAAGGTTTCAAATCTAATACGCGGCTTAATAGTCGCTACGGGACGGACCAGGTCACAATCCATATCGGTGCACACATCCACGCTCGTCACCTAGCATGTGTGTCACCTCATTTACCAAAATAATATCAAATACCGGAGTTTCATACCCTCAAGTTTAGAGTTAAATTCGTTAACTACCTCAAAACAACCCAAAAGCTACTCCGCGATGCGCTTGCTCGTCGAATTGGCTCCCAAATGCTCCGAATCTAACCAAAATCAGATTAACATCATCAATATATGCTAAAGGAACAAAACCCAATCGAAAGATATAAATTTTAACACAATTCTCGAAATTTGGCCAAATCCAAGCCCCAGGCCCACATCTCGAAATTCTATAAAAATCACAAAACTAGAATCCTCATTTCCTTACGAGTCTACCCATACCAAATTTTACCAAAATCCGACCTCAATTGCCCACTCAAATCACCAAAAGAATTTTCCAAATTTTCTTCCCATTTTTCCCAACTTTTTTACTTTAATTCCTCAAATACAAAGCCTATTCTGTCACAAAATAACATAGAAACGAGTTTTAAATCCGGGAAACTTACCTCCATTGAAGACTCTCGAATTCCTCCTTCAATTTCCTTTCAAATTAGCTCAACCCGCATGCAAAAATGGAAGAAATGCCCAAAATATTGCGGAGGAACCTATTTATACTTTCTGTCCAGTTAATCCGCACCTGCGGACAATTTTTCGCACATGCGGACCCGCACCTGCGGTCCCAGGTGCGCACATGCAAAACCCCACTAAAATCCCAATCTCGCACCTGTGGCTTCCTCCAGCCAGACCTCTTTTCACACCTGCGAAATGACCTTCAAACCTGCAGCCATCGCACCTGTGTCTCCCCATCCGCAGGTGCGGCCACACCAGTGAAATGACACCAGCAGCAATTTTGCTGCAAATTCCTAAGTCCAAATCTCCGTTAACCATCCGAAATCAATCCCGAGCCCGGGTCCCAACCAAACATACCAACACATCCCATAACCTCATTCGAACTTAGTCGAGCCTTCGAAACACCAAAAATAATGCAAAAACACTAAAATCACATCAAATTCAAGCCTATGAACTTTGAAACTTGTAAATTTCGCCAATGATGCCGAAACCAACCAAAACACATCTGATTGACCTGAAAATATACACACATATCCAAAATGACGTTACGAGCCTGCTCCAACTGTCGGAATTCCATTCCGACCACTATAGCCTATTTCCACTGCCGATCAAAAATCGCCAAAAACTAACTTTCGTCAATTCAAGCCTAATTCTACACCGGACATCAAAACTTCGTTACGAACACACTCCTAAGTCCCAAATCACCTAAAGAAGCTATCCAAGCCATAAAATCCCCATTCCGAGGTTGTTTACCAATAAGTCAACTCCCGGTTGACTTTTTCAACTATTAAGCTATAGGCTAAGCAACATATGATAAAGCAGAAACGGGGAAAATGGGGCTAATCTCACGGAACAACCTGCCGAGTCGTTACACTTTCTCATTCGGGGGCAAGCTCTAAGTGTACTCCACCACATTAGTCTTATAGCGACCCTTTATTTAGAAGATAGAAAATTATTAATTATATAATATTATAAACATTAATTTCAAGTTATAGTAGTTATGAAACTTACATATGTAGTATCCGCACAATCCTCGACCCACCTAGTTGGATTTGTCGGTGCCTTCTTCTTCCGGATGTGAGTCTCCAAGAAGAATTAATTATGAGACATCTTCCACCCATATTTTTTTCTACAAATATAATAAAACATGTTAACTAAATTAAAATATATAAATATATTTCGATAAAAATAGAATAAAATATTTTAAGGAATTACCGGAAGTCTCATGCAGTCCCCCATGCTTCTTGCACCCATAGTGTGCAAGGAGCCACCTTTCTAAGATGCTCGGGCCTTCTTTCCCTGTTCACCCCTCTTCTTGAATTTCTCAATACTCTACTGCCTCAGCAGATCCTCCCATATGTGCGGTAGAACCCATGAAGGCTTCTTGCTCTTTTTCCAAGCAGAATAGAAGGAATCAGATAGTCTCTTACGACATATTAAATCAAAATTTGCAAGAATGGCATTGTTATTCCGGTCCTCCCAGGCGCACTCAGTCTGCAAATGAAGTGTGCAACGTTAGATGAAATTATTGTTAATATAATGCTTAAATAGATAAGAATTGTATATTGGTTTAAAATTTGCTCCACGAGCTCCGGTGAAAATTCACTCCAAGTCACATAGGGTGTATCATACGACCGGCCAAGAGCTTCAGTGATTATCTTTGTATTCTTATGACTAGGTATGAACCTGCAATATAGCAATTACATTAAATAAACAATACTAGCTATTATAATTCATCAAAAACAAAGAAGTAATAAATAAATCTTACCTATTTCCCTCAAGCCTGATGATGATCCTATAATAGCGATCATACCACACTTCCTCTGGATCATCATCTTCCAATGAATCTAAAGCATGCGTGGAAGGGGAGATATCTAGATCAACGTTACTATACAGAAGGTGAAGCTTAGAAATTCTAGGAGACGAACTCTATGGAGAGGGAGACGGGGGCGCTGACAAAGATGGATGCGATCTAGACCCCTACTGCGATCTAGACCCCTGATGTGATCCAGACCATTGCTGGGATCCGGTGGATGGAATCTAGATGGATGAGATCCAGCTGGTGGGGAAGCAAATGGAGCGTATGACGGGCGTATCACCACATGGCCCTGTGACTATTGACTTGATGGACCCATGTAACTATATGGAAGATCATGTGGAGGGAGCAGGCTATAGCCCTGTGGTGGAGAATGGTAAGAATACTGTTGGGAGGGCGAATGGTAGGTAGTCTGATGAGTAGATAAATGTGGTAGAAAAGATATGTGCCTAGAAGATTGATGCCTGCCATCAACAGCGGAGGGATGCAAGTGTGGAGTGGAAGGAAGCGAAGGTGTAGTACCATCCTCATGATCAATAGGCCTTTTATCCTTCGTAGACCTACCTCGACCCCTGTCGGCCATCTACACAAATTAAAGAAAATATTAGAATTCAGAATATAAATCTATATGAGTTGAGAGCCCTTGAAAAAACTAACATGCTAGTTGTCTAGTATCATTCCTCGTCCGAAAATTCATCCCCTTCGCTTATTTAATTTTCATCAGTGATTCTTCGTTCTCATTTTGTATGATTGTTATTTCCTCCATATCAACTTCTTCTAATATGTGTTGAGGATGCTCCAAGTCATTTTCTAACTGATCATCCACCATTTGGTTAACACTTGAGGTATCGTTTTGTTAAGAAACATCAAGCACATTCTTAACTTCCACCCTACCAACCTGCTTAGTTTTGATTATAACTAACCAATCAGCCTTATCACTCAACAATGGATATGGAGCATAATACACTTGCCTAACTTTTTCTGCAATTATAAAAGGATCATAGCTATCATACTCCCTCTTTTTATTAAACTCAATTATGTTTTACCGCGAGTGTACATTTGTACCTCTTCTATGTGTTGGGTCAAACCACTTGCATCGAAAAAGTATGATCTTCTTATTTGTCCAACTTGAATATGATAATTATAGAATCTCTTTGATCACACCATAATAACCATTTTCCCTATCCTGGTTGCCTTCACCATCTTTGACACACACCCCACATTTATTTCTTTTTTTATACTTGGAGCATTCCTCAGTGTGAAATTTGTAACCATTCACAAAATACTTAGACATAGTTGTAACCGTAGGCGCAAGTCCCCAAGATATATCTTTCAAAACCATTGCTTGGATTATTCATCTACATGTAGTGTTATATAAATCACAAGTGAGCATATATATTCACAAGTGATCAAGTATGTATATTCACATGTGAGAAAGTATTTGAGATGCACTCACACACTATTTAAACCATGCCCCAAGTGTAGAATATACAGCATCATGGCCAAATTGACTCACGAAGTAACTGAGCGACACATTGAAAATTTTGTTAGTTGCATCAACCGAATTAAATATTAGTCCATGTAAATTAATCTCATGTTAACACTTACTTAAGAAAGGGTTGAACTTCCGGATAATTTAGCAACACATTATTTGAAGTTGGTTTGTACTCCATACTACTTAGGCCCCTTTTGACCGATCTTTAGAACCTCGGCCTGGTTGATTAAATATGGACATTGGTGGATATAATGAATCATTCTCAATTACAATATTGTGCCAATTGGGCCTATTTTTAGAATATGTCACGTGACTGCCGAAGTAGTAAGAAAAAAAATGGACAGTTTCCTTTGCAAGATAAGCTTCGCATATGAATTCGTCAATCATATTCCTTTATTTAACAAATTATTTACACTTGCCGATAGTCCTGTACATTGTCATACTAGATGATAACGTTAAAAAAAATTACAAGAATGAATAAAGATTTGATCATTACCTCTCGAATGGATATATCCACCTACATTGAACCGGCCCTCCAAGTTGCGCCTTATGTACAAGGTGAATTGGAAGGTGTTCCATTACATCAAAGAAACCACATGGAAAAATCCTTTCCATCTTATTACTGATAACATGAATATTCTGATTCATTATGAAATAGGTTTTCATCCCTTAATGTGGTAGAATATAAGTCTTTAAAGAACAAACTTATCTTTGTGATGGGATTCTAGATATTTTCAGACAAACCACAAAATGCAATAAGGATTAAGGTTTTCATAAAGATATGATAGTCATGACTTTTCATATGAGTTAGCTTTCCTTCAACCATATAGGCACGTCTTCCCAGGTTCAAAGCATAACCCTAGGGCATCTTTAGGTTTATAACCCACTCACATATTTGTCCTGTTTGTTCTAAAGTGAATGAGTAGCTGATTTTGGGCTTGAACACCTTACCATTGTTCGCAGGCTGTAAATGTAATTCAGGTCGCCTGCAATATTCTTGTAAGTCCAGTCTAGCCTTCGGGTTGTCTTTTGTCATATTCTTGTCATCCATCACTTTGTTGAACAAATTGTCAAAATAGTTCTTCTCAATATGCATGACATCAAGATTGTGTCAGAGAAGATTATCCTTCCAATAAGGCAATTCCTAAAATATGCTCTATTTTGTCCAGTTATGAGTAACACAATTGTGAGCACCTAATTTTTTACCATACTTGGAATTTTTCAACATTTTTTAGTATGTAAATAATTTTAAGTTTAATCTACATATTTTTACCTTTATTTCATTTTTAGTAGGTTTTATTTAAGAAAATTAAAAATCACAAAAAATTATATGTTCTTGATTTTGAAATATTTAGCTAGTATTTTTATTTTTACACTCTTAAAATAAAAGAAAAAATATTAATTAAAGTAAGAGCAAATGCATCATTTCTATGTGGCAAGACTTTCCTTATCTTTTGTAATAAACTCACATGTTCTACCTAAAAACTCATATGCTCATACACACTCTTTTTCTTGACTACCAATTAATCTGTATACCTACACCTATATATCTTCCGCTCACTCACTCACACAATTGAGGACACACAAAAAATACACACAAAAAAAGAAAAGAAAACGAAAAGATAGATCTGGAAAAAGATGAACTGAGGGAGAGAACTTTCTCTCCAACTAATTTTGGACTCTTCTTCTCCATTAAAAACAATCAATCACATAAGCTAGAGAAACAAAAACGCCTAGAGAAACCATTTGAGCTCCAACGTCCCCACCTCATCGTCCTACTTCACAAATTCCAAATTCAAAAGCCACTGTCCCTTATCTCTGTTCTCATCTCAAAATTCCTCTGATTGGTAAAGGAAGTCCTGCCAGTTGAGGAAAAATTCTTTGAGCTTTAGGCCTTGGGTGCTTAGATCTAAGCGAAAGAGAGGTGTTCAGGAGATTCCAGCCGAGGTTTTAAATCGCCAGTACGATCCCAGTTTTTGGTCGAACTTTCATTTTGGTAGATGTATTGGTCGCTCTATTTGACTTTTTTTTTTTGCTAGAATTTGCCGTATTAACTGAATTCTGAAAGAAAATCGCTCATTATAACACGACCCATGCATTCCAAATTTTGCATCTGAAGATTTGGTTATTTAGCTCTGTGTTTGAGTTTTCGCCTAAACGAATTCGCTGGTTCGAGATTTGCGATTAAGCCCGTGTTGGAATTTTAAATCGAAGTTTTTTGGGGTGTTTGCGTTTGTCAGTTCGTGGCAATTTCGGTTCGAATATGTTCGGCTAAGTTCTTTTCATTGGAGGCTTGTTGTTCAGATTCGTTTGAGCTTCAACTTACTAATTTGGGCCTTTATTTGACTTATCCTTTCTTCTATAATTCATCACATCATAAGTGGGTATGTTCTCTTATGTTTGTATTTTCCAGATCCAGTTTAACGTGAAATCATGATCGCTTCACTTTAGCTGTTACTACTGTTTGGATTTGGTCGTTTGAAATGGTCTCAGTATGAGTACAGTGCGACCTGTTTATTTGAAGTGTGATTTGCAGTAATTAATTTCATTTATTCATGAAATATCTATTTAAATTGTTCGTCATTTTGATTTACACTAGATCTGTTAGAATCGGTTTAGTTGGTATACTGTCGTTTGAATCTCCTATTTTAACTTTTATTTCATGAGCATGAAATCTAAGTCTAATAATCTTTAGTCTTGTTTGATAGCTAAAAATAAGAAGCAGTGATGCATTAAATTTCCTTGGAACCATTGTCCATTAGTTATGTCAGTTTGGCCGTATGTTTGTCTTGTGAAAATCAGAAACTCGATTGGACGGACAATAATATAGTTTGTCAGTTTGGGCCAAGAAAGATATGTACTGCCAAAAGCCGAAAAAAAGGAAAAAAGAGATGTTATAAATAGAACTCTATTTAGAGTGAATTTCTATCTTTTAGAGAGTTCTATTTTGTTTCTAAGTCATTTTACCCTATAAATAGAGGAGTCTTAGCTCATTATAAATCATCCCAAAGTTCAATAAGAATTTACTCTCTCTTTCTTTACAATATTGTTCTTGTTCTTTTATTGTTTCATAACACGTTATCAGCACGAGACTCTACCGTCTCAAAAAGCTCTTTGAGAAGATTAAGGTATAACTTTTCTCCTCTTCTTAATTATGACTGACATTATGAAAAGAAAGTTCGTTGATTTTGAAATTTCGGGCAAGAACTATATGACGTGGGTGTTGGATGCTGAAATCCATTTAGATGCAATGGGTCTTGGAGATGCCATTAAAGATAAAAATAAAGTATCTACCCAAAACTGTGCTAAAGCCTTGATTTTCTTGTGTCATTACCTTGATGAAGAGTTGAAAATAGAATATCTCACAGTCAAAGATCCACTTGTTTTGTGGAATGACTTAAAGGAAAGATATGACAACTTAAAGTTGGTCACTCTTCCACAAGCAAGATATGATTGGGCTCATCTGAGGCTCTAAGACTTTAAGTCCGTTTCTGAATATAATTCTGCAATGTTCAGAATTACTTCTAAATTGAAACTCTGTGGAGATACTATCACTGACTATGATATGCTTGAAAAAACGTTTACAACGTTTCATGCTTCCAATATGGTCTTGTAACAGCAATAGCGAGAAAAAGGTTTCAAGAAGTACTCAGAGTTGATTTCTTTTTCTCCTTGTGGCTGAGCGAAATAATGACTTGCTCATGAGAAATCACGAAAATCGACCCACTGGGTCTACACCATTGCCTGAAGTGAATGAAGTGTATTCCCATTATGCCAAACGTGAGAAAGGTTGTGACCCTATTAATGGTCGTGGTCGTGGCCGTGGACAAAGAAGAAATTTTTCTGGTGTTAATCACCCCCCAAAGAAAAATAACCACCAAAAGTGGAAAGGAAAATATGAGAAGCCAAAGACAAATGGTCCAGAGACTGAATGTTATCGTTGCAGTGGAAAAGGCCATTGGGCAAAATTTTGTCGTGTACCAAGACATTTGGTTGAGCTTTATCAAGCATCTCTAAAGAATAAAGGCCCTGAAGCTAATTTTGTCTATGACAATGAATTTGACATCACCCACTTAGATGTGGCAGACTTCTTTGAGCGCCCTGATGGAAAAATAAACCACTTGATTGGTGATGGATCCGTGGTTAAAGATGATTGAGTAGTTTAATTTTTATTTTTGCATATTCTTAGTAGTTAATGAATAAACATCATGTAAACATAGTCCTTTACATCAGTAGTAGTCATTAGTATCGATCAATATTGTTTTGATTAAATATATTTTAGTATTCGTTTTAAATAACATTTCAGTTGCTTAGTTTTCAAGGATAGTCAAGTGATTATTTTGACATCAACTATATAAGAAGACGATAACTTAAACATCATAAACTAACGTAAGTGGCTTGTCTATTTCTGTTAGACATACGTATATAACTAAAAGAGCAATAATCTAGCGGCATAAGTCTAGAATTCAGACACTTTATACATGAATAAGTAATCATCATTTCATCTAACTAAATGATGGCAATATGTACAACTATTTTAAATGTGTCTCTTTCATTAAAATAACAATTTGGTCACTGGAGAACAATTTTTTCATTATTTACTAGTAGTATCAAATTTAATTGTTTCTGTTCTCCATCCAAAAAGAGTATACTTAAATGCTAGTATTATATTATTAAGATTAACACATAGAATTAGTACATAGNCACAAAAAAATTAGTACATAGTTAGATAGTAGTTCGGAAAAATATGTTGCACTTTTAATATTTGTGTTCAAGCAGATTGTTTGTAAACCTAGTTTATTTCTCTGCAAATACTAATATTTATTTGTATATTTCCTTTGTATGTCCAACCATGGGAAGCAAAAATGGATAATTCACAAAGCAAACTTGGATCTTGGTTTAATTGTAAAAATATTTGTTTAGTTGATTTATGTACAACACATACAATATTCAAAGAGAAGAAATATTTCTCTTATTTAAGTATGTGTAAGGCAGATGTTACTATAATTTCTGGTAGTAGTAAATTAATTGAAGGCTCTGGAAGAACTACTATAACTCTGCCTAAGGGAACAATACTTATCATAGAGAATGCAATGTTCTCCTCCAAGTCCAAAAGGAACTTGTTGAGTTTTAAAGATATCCGCCGAAATGGATATCATGTTGAGACAATAGATGAGAATAATCTTGAATATCTCATCATTACCAAGAATGTCTCTGGCCAAAAGAGGGTTATTGAGAAGTTCCCATCTTTATCTTGTGGTCTGTATTGGACAAGAA
>ML327007.1:10185-87445 GCA_005239505.1 Nicotiana paniculata
ATTCTTTTAAATAATGAATTTTCTTGCACTTCTTGTTATCAAGGCAAGTTAATTATAAGACCATCACCAACAAAGGTTGGGATTGAGTCCCCTGCGTTTTTGGAACGTATACACAGGGACATTTGTGGACCTATTCACCCCCCTAGTGGGCCGTTTAGATATTTTATGGTCTTAATAGATGCATCCTCTAGATGGTCTCATGTATGCCTATTGTCATCTCGCAACCTCGCGTTTGCAAAATTAATGGCACAAATACTTCGATTACGGGCGCAATTCCCCGATAATCCAATTAAGTCTATTTGACTTGATAATGCTGCTGAGTTTTCATCCCAAGCATTTAATGAATATTGCTTATCAATTGGGATAAAAGTTGAACATCCTGTAGCTCATGTTCACACTCAAAATGGTCTTGCTGAGTCTTTAAGTAAACGCCTGCAATTGATAGCAAGACCGTTACTCATAAAAACGAGGCTTCTCACTTCTGTTTGGGGTACGCCATTTTACATGCATCAATTCTAGTTCGTCTCAGACCGACAAATTATCATAAATATTCCCCGTTGCAATTAATTTTGGGTCATGAACCTAATATATCCCATTTAAGAATTTTTGGATGTGCAGTATATGTGCCTGTAGCACCTCCATATCGCACCAAAATGGGTCCCCAAAGAAGGTTAGGAATATATGTTGGGTTTGAATCGCCCTCCATTATTCGCTATCTTGAAACATTAACGGGGGATTTATTCACTGCTCGATTTGCAGATTGTCGATTCGATGAGACAACTTTTTCAAAATTAGGGGGAGAAAATGGTGAAACCAAACGGGAAATTTTGTGGAAGAATCCATCATTGTCTCATCTTGATCCACGTACCTCTATTTGTGAAAAAGAGATGCAAAAGATTATTCATTTGCAAAGAATAGCAAATCAAATGCCAGACGCATTTACGGATTTGAAAAGGATAACAAAATCACATATCCCTGCTGAGNTATGAAGAAATCCACGATCTAATAAATTTTGAGATTCATGAAGAAACCACTGAGCCCGAGACTCAAGATACTAAGGAACTATCAATAAATCCAATCAATATTGAGACAAATTTGAATCGAGTCGATATAGTGATGGATTATGTCTTTGCATATACTGTTGCATCTAGCATTATGCAAGATAATGAGGATCTTGAACCTCAATCTGTTGGAGAATGTAGACAAAGACATGATTGGCTAAAATGGCAAGAAGCAATCCAATCAAAGCTGAATTCACTTGCGAAACGTGAAGTTTTTGGGCCTGTAGTCCAAACACCTAATGGTGTTAAGCCTGTTGGCTATAGATGGGTCTTTGTACGCAAGAGGAATGAGAAAAATGAGGTACCAAGATATACGGCACGCCTTGTTGCACAAGGATTTTCACAAAGGCTTGGTGTCGATTATGAAGAGACATATTCACCCGTTATGGATGCTATAACGTTCCGTTATCTCATTAGTTTTGCTGTCCATGAAAAGCTTGACATGCATTTAATGGATGTGGTTACCGCCTACCTTTATGGCTCACTTGATAATGAGATATACATGAAAATTCCCGAGGGATTTAAAATGCCTAACACACATAATTCAAAGTCCCCGGAAATATTTTCAATCAAATTGCAAAGATCTTTGTATGGTCTAAAGCAACCAGGACGTATGTGATATAATCGTCTTAGTGAGTACTTATTAAAGGAAGGTTATATAAATGATGCCATTTGTCCATGTGTTTTTATAAAAAAAACAACATCGGAATTTGTTGTACTTGCCGTATTTGTTGATGACATAAACTTATTGGAACTCCTATAGAACTTCAAAAGGCAATTGATTATTTAGAAAAAGAATTCGAGATGAAAGATCTCGGAAAGACAAAATTATGTCTTGTTATGCAAATTGAACATTTGGCAAACAGGATCTTTTTGCATCAATCTACCTACGTAGAAAAGGTACTGAAACGATTTTACATGGATGGAACACATCCATTAAGTACTCCGATGGTTGTTCGATCACTTGATGTGAATAAGGATCCATTCCGACCTCGAGAAGAGAATGAAGAGCTACTTGGTCCTAAAGTACCATATCTTAATGCAATTGGTGCACTAATGTATCTTTCCAATACTACAAGTCCTGACATAACTTTTTCAGTCAATGTCTTAGCAAGATATAGCTCTGCTACTACAAGGAGACATTGGAATGGAATCAAACACATATTGCGGTATCTAAAAGGAACTACCGACATGGGCTTATTTTATGGCAATAATTGCAGTCCTGATCTTGTTGGTTATGCCGATGCTGGGTATTTATCTGATCCACACAAGGCCCGATCTCAAACAGGTTATGTGTTNGTCTAATCATGCAAAGATAATTGCTATTCATGAAGCAAGTCGAGAATGTGTGTGGTTGAGGTTTATAATACATCTTATTCGACACAAATGTGGTTTGAAGTGTGACAAACTACCCACGATTTTGTATGAAGACAATGCAGCATGCATAGCACAATTGATGGGCGGATTCATAAAAGGAGATAGGACAAAACATATTTCACCAAAGTTATTTTTCACACATGATCTTCAAAAGAATGGTGATATCAATGTGCAAAAGATTCGTTCAATTGATAATATGGCAGATTTGTTCACAAAATCTCTACAAACGTCAACCTTCAAGAAGCTAGTGTACAAGATCGGATGCGAAGGCTCAAGGATGTGAATTGATGCTCTCATTAGGGGGAGTTAATGCGCGTTGCACTCTTTTTCCCTTACAAGGTTTTGTCCCACTGGGTTTTCCTTGCAAGGTGTTTAACGAGGCAACCAAAAGGCACATTTCTAAACATGTGTACTCTTTTCCCCTTTCTAGAATTTTTTTTCATTTGGTTTTATTTTAGTTAAAGTTTTAACGAGGCACATTATTTGTTGAATAGACATTCAAGGGGGGGTGTTATAAATAGAACTCTATTTAGAGTGAATGCCTATCTTTTAGAGAGTTTTACTTTGTGGCTAAGTCATTTTCCCCTATAAATAGAGGGGTCTTAACTCATTGTAAATTATCCCAAAATTCAATAAGAATTTTCTCTCTCTCTTTCTCTGCAATATTGTTCTTGTTCTTTTATTGTTTCATAACAGTCTTTATGTATTCATATCCCGATCCAATTTTTCTCAAACACATGAAGCTAGCCCACTTTTCTATAACTAATTCACTTCATTTCCTCCACAATAATATCCATACCATATGACTTTACAATAATCTCAAACTAGTCTTAGGAAAATATACCGTAGCTTTCTTTATGCGCGATAAATAATAAATTCGCGCGACTAGGGGTACGGTTCCCGTTGCATATGAGTGATATATAAATCCAAATTCGGGTGTGCATTTCATGTGACCCGACCATAACTTCGAATAATGATGAAATTAACATGTTGTAAATCGGGGGTGCGTGTGGAGACATCGTGACTTGTTCAAACAAATTCCATAAATACTAAAAGCGGTTTAAGAGATTAAAATGCACAATAGGTTCTAAATATGTATTAATCAGATAATTAGGCCAATTATTAATAATTGGGTGACCGTGCTAAAACCACGAAACTCGGGAGTGCCTCACACCTTCTCCCAGGTTAATAGTGTTCCTTACCCAGTCTTCTGTGTTCGCAGACCACAAATATTGTCAGATTTCCTCGATTTGGGATTTTAAAGTTGACTTGGGACACCATAAATTATCCCAAGTGGCGACCCTGAAATTGAATAAATAATCCCATTTCGATTAATGTCATTTTGATTAGAAAAACTCCCCTATCCCCCTCGGGAAAAAGAGGTGTGATAGCTCTAGCGACTCTGCTGGGGAAAATAACCCAGAATCTATGGTTCAGGATTCAGAATTCGAGCTTAGGATAACTGTAATAGTTGGATTTTGTTTATTATCTGATTTTTACGTGTTTGAAACTAATATGCTAAATGCCGCTTTTTATCGCTTTGATATTGTTTGAACTGTATATAAAACTGTTACAAAACCCTTCTTCTCTCTTTGTCTTCTAAATCTTCTGGGAAGTGCACGGTGGCATGATTTATTTTTTATTAGTGTCATACCCTAATTTAGAACGACGAATTGACAAGTTGCAAAGCCGGATGATCTTTTGGTTACCGGTACGCTGTCCCCCCCTCCGGCTCGAGTTGTCCGCTCGGATAAGCCAGGTCTAGAACAATACACCCAAGTTTTAAACCTAGAATAACATAGCCTCATGTCGGATCCATAGTAGGAACGCTTGTTTGCATCACATACATTTGACTTTGGGGACTCAAATTAAAAGACCATCCTGATGCATCTTACGTGCTACTTGTGCATCTGTTTATTTCGGCTTACATGTCGACCGACTTCTAAAGTAGGGAAAGAAAATAAAAAAAAATCGAAAAAAGATAAAGAGTGAGAGGTAGGTGTTTGAAATATTTCGAAACTCTGTCGAAACTTTGAAAAGAAAAAGAGAAAGAAAATAAGCCAATATTTTCAAAATTCATGTTTTCCCTGTTCTGTCAAAACGGGCGAACTACGCAGCTCTGATTCTCATCGGATGTGAGATACGCATGCAAACCTCATCGGTTTCAGCCCACAATTTTTAGAAAAAATCCAAAAATATTTTTCTTTATTTCCTTCTTTATAGAAGTCTTTCTTTGAGACCCCAATTTTCAAAATTCCAAAAATATTTTCTTTTAATTCCTTTTTTAGAAGTCTTTTCTTAGAAAATTCCAAATACAAAAAAAACAAAAAAAGTTAATTCCAAAAATATTTTCTTCCTTTATAGAACTCTTTAATTAAAAAAAAATCAACAAAAATTCAAATATATTTTTGTTTCTTTTTTTCTTTGAAGTCTTTCTCCCAAAAATCCAAAAATAAAAAAAAAAGCAAAAGCCAAAAAGTATTTTTCTTTCTTATGTAGAAGTCCTTCTTTCAGAAAAAATTGAAAAAAACAAATCAAATTCCAAAAATATTTTCCTTCTTCTTTATAAATCTGTCTTTCGGTAATTTAAAAAACAATCAATGTCCAAAAAGAGTTAGTTTATTCACTTTATTTCTGATCTTCTTGAACTACGCAAGATCTGATTCATGTTCCCACATTATACGTAGGCAACCCACATCAGGTTCGATCGAATGGTTTTAAAGAGAAAAAAACAAAAACAAAAAAAAAAACACAAAAAAGAAAAAGAAAAAGAAGAAAGAGAGAGTGTTTATTGTAACATGCTTGCTGTTTTATAATAAAAGCTAGTCAAAGGTGGTAGGTTTGTTGGTTTTCAATGGCAAGTCACAAAAACAATCCCAGATCTCTCGAAAATAAAAGCATCTTCTCAACCAATAGAACAAGCATCATTATTATATTGATCCAAGATCACGAAAAGGAAAGTAGGCAGGTTGGTAATGAAAAATCTAAAATGGAGGCAAATGTGGGGTTGACTTTACTAGATTTGAGCAATAGGACATGGCCTACTCGGGATGATTGTCAAATTTGATTGTTGAATCTAAAGCAATTAAAACGGTTAAATGTCGTAGTAACACTGATGTGCAAATGTGTGGCTAAGATATTGTTTAGTAATTGGAAAGTCACTCCTCTTTTAGCCATGGTAGCTTATTTTGTCATCTTCTCTTTTTTTTTTTTTTTTGTATTATTGGACCCTGCTTTCATTTATTCAATAAAAAACATCAGTCATTTTGTATCCATTTTGTGCATAGTTCTTTTCACGTTAGTTATAGTGACATAACGTGCATGCGGAAATTTTGGCTAGATCTTAGAAAAATTGATTTAGTCTTGAATTGGATAAGTGAGAAAGAGACACTCTTGAAGATGAATAGAGACATGAAACAATTGAAAAATAAGAATGAGCCCAGTTTACATGGAACCAAAGCAGTCATGCTCATGGAAGTTAAGGATCTCTACCTTTTGAATCATTGAGAAGATCGGGCTTAAGGATGATCAGACGGGTTGAAGTCTATTTAGCAATGAGATATAGAAAGTATTTTTCAAAAGAAAGTGTATTCCAGACAACTTGAAATGGATCAGTTAGTGGCAAAATATATCTTCGACATGGAGACAATCCAAGAAAAAGTCACCCAAATTGACAAGGGTCATTCACTGCGAGGAAAGTATTACTCATACAGCTTTACACTGAAAAAAGACCCAGAAAGCAACATGTCCATCAATGTCGTGATTTTGAAGGGCTAACATGAATGGCATTCTCGAGGCTAGAAGGCCCTTTTTATGCTACCCAAACACTTTATACCCTTTGTTACACCTTTTGAGTATGTGTTTTTTTATTTTACCACCCTGATCAGCCTTCAAGAATGCCAAGAGAAGCATGCAATGAGCAACGGTTGTCACGCAACATAGAACACTGTCAAGTTGCTCACACAAGAAAGCAAAAGAAAAAGAAAAGAAAAATGAGAGAGACTTACTAGTGAAAACCTTCACGGGCACTGTAAGGCGACGTTAAGTACAAATAAATAAATGAGAGAGGCTTATTGGTGAAAACCCCTCGGGGCACCACTAGTCGAAAGTGAGTCATGGAGCTGATGCAGAGAATTGACACGAACAAGACCGACTTCAAAGGCCATAAGAATGGTAAAAGGGAAGATATTGGGAAGTTTAATAGATCAAGCCGTTAAGTCCAAAATGCATGCCATGATCATTAAGGCTAGTTACCGCAAAATAAAAAGAAAAAAGAAAAAAAAACTCTTCCTTTTGTTCCTCCTGACACGGGCATTTCTTGTTAGTATTATTTTTTTGCATCATTGTTTCCTTCACTCTGAGTCAGTCCGTGTCAAAATAAGCAAGAAAAGATTTCAAAATCCGCTACCAACTTTTCAGTTGCACAAAGTTAATTTGGCCAGCACACTCAGTTGTTACAGTCTATACGCCTTGAGGATTCATGCAAACGCTCCTCCCCATAATACTCTTGTCAACCCATTTGGCTAGAGAAAATAAAGATAATCTCAAGGTTAATCAGGGATTCTCTGTAGTACCAAACAAGGAATATGAAGTGTGCACATCGTGCAAAAGGCGTTTACCAGTTATGATTCTCTCTGACAGACAAATTGCTCCAAAAGCAAAATCCATTCAAGATATCAGAAAGTTTATCCAAGAAAAGAAATCTCTTTTTTTAAGATAAGGCTGACTGAGCCACAAAACACAGATGGTACTGGAGCGAAACAATCAGGGTTGATACAGAAAGTAAAGGTCCCTTGTAAGCAATAACAGAGTCTGCCAACAGTGCAGCCAACTACCAATGCCGTCGCTCTTCCAAAGGTTGGATGATCACAGAGCCAAGTTGCCAAAGACATCAAGGCCACAAACCGACCACCACTTTCAAAACTGACAAAATTTTCTTTGTTTGAAACAAGAACAAAGCAGTGCAAGGAAAATGGTTAAAAAATAAACAAGAGAAGAGCCGACAAAGAGAAGTTTCTCAAATCTTTGCATTTATCTGTCTTGCTATCGTGCATAAAATATTACCATTGCTCTTCACATTTTTTCTCCTAGGATAAAAAGTCCTAGTCTGATGGATTTTCTCCCAATAAAAATCTTAGTCTGATGAATCTTTCTCCTAAGATAACAAAAAAAAGGACCTAGTCTGATGAATTTTCTCCTAGGTTTCTAAGTCCTAGTCTGATGGATTTTCTCCCAATAAAAATCTTAGTCTGATGGTTTTTCTCATAAGATAGAAAACCTAGTCTGATGAATTTTCTCCTAGGATAGAAATCTTAGTCTGATGAATCTTTCTCCTAAGATAACAAAAAAAAGGACCTAGTCTGATGAATCTTTCTCATAGGATAAACGTCTTAGTCTGATGAATCTTTCTCCTAAGATAAAACTCCCTAGTCTGATGAACTTTCTCCTAGGATCAAAATCTTAGCCTTATGAATCTTTCTCCTAAGATAACAAAAAAAAAAAGACCTAGTCTGAGTAACTTTCTTCTAGGATCAAAGTCTTAGTGTAATGAACTTTCTCCTAAGATAAGAACACCTAGTCTGATGAATTTTCTCCTAGGATAATTTTAAAGAAAAAAAGAAGTCTGGTTTGCAAAAAAAACGTTGGGACAATTTGTTTAAAAGAATGATTTTCTCAACAACAAAAAAAATCCTTCTTGGTTCATTTTCGCATAAGGTACACAATTCCCTAGTCTCTTTTTCCAACATAGGGTCGCCACTGCCTAGGTGATTTTTATTTTAGACATGGGTCTTCATTCCCTAGTCTCCTTTCCAACATAGAATCTACACTCCCTAGTTGATTTTATTTTAGATATAGGGTCTCCACTCCCTAGTCGCTTTTCCAACATAGGGTCTTCACCCCCTAGTTGATTTTATTTTAGACATAGGGTGTCCACTCCCTAATATCCTTTTCCAACATAGGGTCTCTATTCCCTAGTTGATGTTATTTTTGACATAAGGTCTCCACTCCCTAGTCTTCTTTCCCAACATAGAGTCTCCACTCCCTAGTTGATTTTATTTTAGACATGGGGTCTCTACCCCCTAGTCGCTTTTCCAACATAGGGTCTCCATTCCCTAGTTGATTTTATTTTAGACATAGAGTCTCCACTCTCTAGTCGATTTTCCGACATAGGGTCTCCATTCCCTAGTTTATTTTATTTTAGACATAGGGTCTCCACTCCCTAGTCGCTTTTCCAACATAGGGTCTCCACTCCCTAGTTTATTTTATTTTAGACATAGGGTCTCCACTCCCTAGTCGCTTTTCCAACATAGGGTCTCCACTCCCTAGTTAATTTTATTTTTGACATAGGGTCTCCACTCCATAGTTTCTTTTCCAACATAGGGCCTCCATTCCCTAGTTGATTTTATTTTTAGACATAGGGTCTCCATGGTTTCTTTTCCAACATAGGGCCTCCATTCCCTAGTTGATTTTATTTTTAGACATAGGGTCTCCACTCCCTAGTCGGTTTTCCAACATATGGTCTCCACTCCCTAGTTGATTTTATTTTAGACATAGGGTCTCCATTCCCTAGTCTCTTTTCCAACATAGGGTATCCACTTCCTAGTTGATTTGATATTTAATGCAGGGTACATCACTCCCTGATATCTTTTCCAATATAGGGTATACCATTCCCTGAGCGTATTTTCCCAACATAAGGTACACCAATCCTTAGTTGAGACATCTTTTTGACAATAAAGGAACACTCAAAAAACAAAAAGAAATTCAAATCATCACGATCTTTTCAGGGTACACAATTCCTGACCTTTTATAGCTTTCAATAAAGAAGTAGTTTAGAATTTTGTTACAAAAACTCACAAAATTTTTCTAGTGCAAACTGGGGCAGAAAATTTTTGTTCGTTTGTTTGTTTTGGTGTCTGAGCAGGTTTTACCTCGAGGCACAAGGTTCGAGATGACCAAAAATAAGTCTCAATTCAGAATAAAAGAAAAGAAAAAAAGTGAACCCCAAAAGTAAAAGCAAATTAAAAATGTGAACTGCTCAAGACATGATTGAAGTCGTGAGCACTGCATTCCCCGTTTTTCATCAGAAGAGGCCGTAGAATAATGAACTATCACCTGCAGCTAGCAAGCATCAAGGTTCAAATCAAAAGTCTGCATGAAGAACCATTCAAGACTCAAGATCAAGCTTCAGAAGACTTATAGATAGGAATCTTGTAACTCATAGTGTATAGGCTCGTTTAGTTCCTTTAGATTTTGATTTTGATGTAATAACAGGACCACAGACCAGAGCCTCGACGAAGCCTCACTCGACTTTCCAACTCAGCATTCAGTCATTCTCCTTGAACTACATGCGACTTGATTCCCTTATGTCCCGGGATATGTAGGTTGTCCAAAACCAGGACTCGGTTGCACCATTTTCTTTGTTTATTTTCCATTTTGAATAAAAACCTGGTCAAAAATTAGTCACACGGCTCACTTTGTCTTTGCCTGAAAACTCTTCATGTTTCCAAGCAAAGAGGGCAGCTGTGAGCAATGTAACGACCCGACCGGTCATTTTGCGTTATCGGACCTCATTCCCCTAAATAAAACTTCTCATAGTGGCTTATTGTGATTTATGACTTGCGTGGACAGGTGGTTCGGGATTAGGAAGTGTTTAGAGTGATATAGGAACACTTGGTTCCTTAAGGTTGGCCTTTAAGGCTAAGTTTGACTTCGGTCAACATTTTGAGTAAACAACCTCGGAATTGAGTTTTGGATGACCCGGGAGCATTTTAGCACCCAATAGAGAAATAAGAGTTTCCTTAAGTTCATATTGTGGTTTGGAATGTGTTTTTGTGTTATCGAGGTTCAAATAGAATTTCGAGACCGGGAATAGTTCCGTTATGTCATTTACGACTTGCTTGCAAAATTTGGTGTCATTACGAGTAGTATAGGTTGATTCGGCGCATTGTTAGCAAATTCAAGAACTTGAAGTTCCTAAGTTTGATTCTAGGGGTTTTGAGGTGTGATTTTGAGTTTTAGCGTTGTTTTGGGTGTTCCGAAGGCTCGAGCGAGTCCGTATTATGATTTGGGACTTGTTGGTAAACTTGGACGGGGTCTGGGGTGGGCCCAGGTTCTTCTCGGGCACTATATGAGGCTAAAAACCAGCTGAAGGAATTGCTCGTGCACCTGTTCTGGTGTGACCGCAGGTGCGGTTGCCCAGTCGCAGGTGCGGGATCGCTCCTGCGGTCCCAGCCTCGCAAGTGCGACCTCCAGATGGGCTGCCCTCTTCTCGTAGGTGCATAGCCGCTGGTGGTGACTCAGTTCCGCAGGTGCGAGCCCAGGCCCTTTGTCCCAGTTCCGCAGGTGTGAGCCTTTACTCGCAGGTGCGAGACCGCAGGTGCGGTCCTTGAGCCGCAGGTGCAGAACCACAGTAGGCAGTGAGTTCTTTAAAACACGGGATTTATTCATTTAACTCCATTTTCTTCCACCATAGATGACCTTAAAAGCTTGGGAAAGAGCTCCACGGCATAACTACTAAAAGGTAAGTGAATTCTACCCTAATTTTAGTTTAATGCATGAATTCCTAGTCAAATTAACTACCTAATTAGTGAAAATCAAGGATTTGGGTAGTAACCAAGGGCTTTATGAAAATTTAGGGAATTACCCGTTAATTATCCATGAAATCATACAAAAACCACATATTAATGATCCTTAGATTATGGGTAATTGATTCCTTCAAAAATTTCCGGAATTCGAGCATGTGGGCCTGGGGGTGTATTTTAGGATTTTTCAAAGTAAGGTAAAATAACTAAGTAAATAGGAGAATTCCGTATTTTTGAGTATAAATTGATATATTTGTATAACATTTGGCTAGTTTCGAGTCCTTGGGACACGAGTTTGAAATTTCGGGCGCGTTCTTGACCCGAAGAATAGGTTCAACACGAGGTGAGTCTTCTTTCTAATCTTGTAAGGGGGAATTGTCCCCCTAGGTGATTTAAATGACTATGTGCTAATATTTGTGGGGGCTACGTACGTACAAAGTGACGAGAGTCCGTACGTAGCGGCTATTATTGTTATGTGCGGGTAGTTAGGCCTACACAATGCCTTGTGTTTTTCCTTGAAATGAACTATATGCTTTATGAATTTATGTCATATGCGGATTTGTTTTTCTGAGGTCATGGAATTTGAGAATTTAAAGGAAGTGTTCACTGGAAAGTAAGTTTATGAAGAATATTGTGTGTGCATGCGACCACTTCGCAATTTATATTCCGCGAGCGGAGTGTTATTTTCCCCACTCTCATGGGAGGGGGGCGTATGCCACGACGAGATTGAAAGATACATTATGGTTCGGGCCGTTCGACCCTCGACAGTGCACATATATGATTATTATGATGGCTCAGGCTGGTTGTCCTTATCCCGTATGCGCATGCTAAATTGTTAATGATTTTCATGGATATTGAGTGGGCAGATATTTTTTAAAAAAAAGGAAAGAGAAAAGAAATTAAGTAGTCATTGTTTGTTCACTTCCAGCTTGTACTTGTATTGCAGTTATTTCAATGTTTACTGTCTTATCGTCCTCGTATGCCTATTGTTGTTACCATATCTTGTTAATTATCTTGTTGGACCCTAGTGAGTGTCAGGTCGACCTCTCGTCACTACTTCTTCGAGATTAGGCGGGATACTCACTAGGTACATATTTATTTATGTACTCATGCTACGCTTCTGTACTTAACTGTACATGTTCTGAGGCTGGTGCATCTGATTATCAGACCGGAGCTTGATTCTGAGTATAGACTGGACCTGACTTCACGGTGAGCTGCTTCTCCTGACGCTCCTCGGCAGCAGCATGGAGTTTCTTTTGTTATTCCCGTCTATTTCTTCCAGACAATGGGAAAGTTATATTACATCTTTGTATATTCTGTTAGTATGCCTGTAGGACTTGTGACAGTAGTTCCTGGCACACACGTGGTAGATATAATGGTTTGCGGGTTTGTATATATATATATATATATATATATATATATTGGCTCACGCCTCTTTATGACTGCTTTTGGTTAAATTGGCTAATTATCCTTTCCAATTAATGTTTTGATCTTTAAAACATGACACGTGTGGGGATGTTTAATCAAGTAAGGGGAAGTCCTTAGTAATATGAGTGTTGGCTTGCGTAACCCCGGTGTTGGGCTCCATCACGACCTGAGTTAGGATTTTGGGTCATGACAACATGGTATCAGAGCTCTAGGTTCACGTAGGTCTCACGAGTCACGGGCAAACCCAGTAGAGTCTTGCAGATCAGTACAGAGACGTCTGTACTTATCTTCAGGAGGCTATAGGGTGTTAGGAAACCTCTCCTTATTCATATTCTATCATGCAGTCGATGGTTTACTAAGTCTCATTCTTCTATTCTCTCACAAATAGTGAGGACGCGTGCATCCGAAGTTCCAGACCCGGGAGGGGCCGTTACCCCCGTTGTCCGAGGCCGTGGAAGAGGCCGGGGGAGGGCACCGACCCGCGATAGGGGACAAGGACGTCCCATAGCTATTCCAGTTGCACCACCACCAGAGGATCCTATCATAGAGGAGCATGACGAGGTGCCCCCAGCAGATCCTGCTCCAGTGGACTTCATGATGGTGCCAGGCTTCCAGGAGGTCATGGGCCGTATAATGTGGTTTATGGACACTATGTCCCAGGCCGGCTTATTCCCAGCGGATCCTGCCATATCTCAGGAGGTAGGGGGAGCCCAGACCCTTACCTCCCAGGCCGTAGGTCAGGGAGCAACAGTACATCATACCATGGGTACACTGCCCGTGGATGGGGTCCAGCCTGTGGTAGCACCACTTGAGCCCAGACCAGCTGCGGACGGCGATCCGCAAAAGTTGTTGGATAGATGGACTCGATTTCACCCTCCAGTCTTCGAGGGTGAGCGAGGCAAGGATGCCCTGGATTTAATTGACAGGTGTAGGGACAGACTGCACAACATGAGGATACTAGAGTCCCATGGAGTGGATTTCACTACCTTTTAGTTAGAGGGAAGAGATCACAGATGGTGGCAGTCTTATATTCTCAACAGGCCAGCAGATTCTCCTCCTATCACTTGGGGGCAGTTCACTCAGATGTTTCTTGACAGATATATCCCACCCTTTGAGAGGGAAGAGCTGCGGTATCAGTTTGAGCAGCTGGAGCAGGGACATATGTCAGTGACAGATTATGAAGCTAGATTTTCAAAGTTGTCTCGCCGTGCACTCATGATATTACCTACTGATGCCATAAAAAGTGGAGAGATTTGTAGCTGGGCTGCACTCAGGTATTAGAGCCAACATGGCCCGAGAGGTAGAGATGGGGACTCCCTATCAGCTTGTGGTCGAGATAGATCGTCGGATTGAGGGTTATCGATCGAGAGGCAGAGATCAGGTTCAGCAGGACAAGAGAGCCAAATTATTCGGAGATTTCAGAGGTGCCCCAGTTAGGGGCAGAGGTCAGTTTGGTAGAGGTCAGCTCGACATGCCTCAATATTCAACACCCCCACCACCTCCCCGAGGTGTTCCAACGAGGCCTCATTTCAGCACCATGCCAGAGCATTCCTACCACCCTCCAGCCATTAATAGTTCACCCAGTGGTTATTCCAGTCATCCGAGATCCTCCAGTCCCTACTTCAGTGCTATGCCAGAGAGTACACATCGCTCTCCGGCCATTCAGGGTTCCTCTTCGGGGCAGCATGCTATGATACCTGGAGGTTGTTATGAGTGTGGGGATCCAAGTGATATGAAGAGGAATTGTCCCAGGTTTCGGGCTAAAGCAGTGCAACAGGGTTATCATCCTCTGGGTCCAGCACCAGGTGTCAGACCACCTAGAGGTGAAGGAAAGGTCGACAGGGGTCGTCCTAGAGGTGGAGGCCAGTCAAGGGGAGGTCAGTCCACTCCTGTTCATTCTGGCAGAGCTCATCTTCCGGTGCTCCAGCTAGATTCTACGTTATTCTGGCCAGATCAGATGCAATGGCCTCAGATGCCATGATTACATGTGTTATTTCAGTATGTGGTAGAGAGGCATCAGTGTTATTTGACCTAGGATCCACCTATTCATATGTTTCAGCATTATTTGCTCATTTTCTGGATGTTCCTCGTGAGTCCTTGGGTTATCCTATATATGTGTTCACTCCCATGGGCGATTCTGTGGTGGTAGACCGGATCATTCGATCTTGTATGGTCACCTTCTATGGGTTCGAGACCTGAGCGGACCTTCTATTGCTCGACATGGTTGGTTTTGAGGTTATTCTAGGCATATATTGGCTATCTCCTATCATGTCGTGCTACATTGCCATGCCAAGACAGTTACTTTAGCCATGCCTGAGTCGCCTAGGCTGGAGTGGGGAGGTTCTTCAGTTAGTTCAGCCAGCCGGGTTATCTCATTCTTGAAGGATCGACATATGGCCGAGAAAGGTTGTCTGGCCTATCTTGCTTATGCGCGGGACACCATCGCCGAGTCTCCGACGATTTATTCAGTGCCAGTGGTTTGAGAGTTTGCTGATGTATTTCCTTCAGACCTTCCAAGCATGCCTCCGGATCATGATATTGATTTCTGCAATGATTTAACTCCAGGCACCCAACCTATATCTATTCCTCCGTACCGTATGGCTTCGAAAGAGTTGAAGGAGCATCTTAAGGAGTTGTTGGCTAAGGGGTTCATCAGACCGAGTGTATCATCGTGGGGTGCTCCAGTTCTATTCGTGAAGAAGAAGGATGGGTCCATGGGGATGTGTATTGATTACCGCCAGTTGAACAAGGTCACCATTAAGAACAAGTATCCTTTTCCGCACATCGATGATTTGTTTGACCAGTTGCAGGTGCTGAGGTGTTTTCTAAGATTGATTTGAGATTGGGATATCATCAGTTGAAGATTCGGGCCTCAGATGTTCCGAAGACTGCTTTTCGTACGGGATATGGCCATTATGAGTTCCTGGTGATGTCCTTTGCTTAACTAATGCCCCAACAACATTTATGGACTTGATGAACAGGGTGTTCAGGCCATATATTGATTCCTTTGTCATTGTATTCATTGATGACATTTTGATTTACTCACGTAGCCTGGGGGAGCACGAGCAACATTTGAGAGTTGTGCTCCAAACCTTGCGAGAACAGAAGCTATATGCTAAGTTCTCCAAGTGTGAGTTCTGGTTGGATTCCGTGGCATTCTTGGGGCATGTGATATCCGGAGAGGGTATCAAGGTTGATCCGGAGAAGATTGAGGCAGTTTAGAGTTATTCGCGTCCTACTCCAGCTATAGAGATCAGGAGCTTTTTGGGCCTAGCAGGCTATTATCGCCGATTTGTAGAGGGGTTCTCTTCTATTGCAGCTCCATTGACTAGATTGACTCAGAAGAATGCCCTGTTCCGATGGTCCGACGAGTGTGAGGCGAGCTTTCAGAATCCAAGACAACATTAACCTCAACACCAATTCTGGTATTGCCTTCCTGTTCAAGGATGTATAAGTGTATTGCGACGCTTCACGTGTCGGTTTGGGATGTGTGTTGATGCAACAAGGGAGAGTTATTTCTTATGCTTCGTGCCAGCTGAAGGTTCATGATAAGAATTACCCTGTGCACGATTTAGAGTTGGCGGCGAGTGTTCATGCTCTTAGGATTTGGAGGCACTACTTGTATGGGGTCTCCTGTAAGGTTTATACAGACCACCGCAGCTTGCAGCACTTGTTCAAGTAGAGGGATCTTAATTTGAGGCAGCGCATATGGCTTTAGTTGTTGAAGGATTATGATATCACCATTCTTTATCATCCGGGAAAGGCAAATGTGGTAGCAGATGCCTTGAGTAGGAAGGCATAGAGTATGGGTAGCTTGGCTTATATTGCAATAGAGGAGAGACCTCTAGGCTTGGACATTCAGTCCTTGTCTAATCTCCTGGTGAGGTTAGACCTTTCAGAGCCTCGTTGAGTTTTAGCACGTGTGGTTGCTCAGTCTTTGTTATTGGGAGAGATTAAGGCTCGGTAGTTTGATGATCCGTACTTGGCAGAGCTACGGGAGACAGTGGTTCAGGGTGGTGCCAAGGAGGTTACTATTGGTGAGGATCTTGTTCTGAGACTTTAGGGCCGTTTATGTGTTCCTAATGTCGATGGCCTGAGAGGGAGGATTCTAGAGGAGGCACACAGTTCTCGGTATTCTGTTCATCCTGGTGCTCCGAAGATGTATCGTGATTTGAAGTAGAATTAGTGGTGGAGGCGGATGAAGAGGGACATTGTGGAGTATGTGGCTAGGTGTCTTAATTGACAGGAGGTTAAGTATGAGCACCAGAGGCCTACTTCAGCAGATGCCCATTCCTGAGTGGAAGTGGGAACACATCACTATGGACTTCGTGGTTGGGTTGCCTCGGTCTTTGAGGAAAGTTTACGTGGTTTGGGTTATTGTGGATAGATTGACCAAATCGGCGCATTTCATTCCAGTGGCTACCACATATACTTCTGAGAGGTTGGCACAGATCTACATTCGGGAGATAGTCCGGTTGCACGGTGTGCCGGTGTCCATTATATAAGATCGAGGTCCTCAGTTCACCTCACACTTCTGTAGAGCATTGCATAAAGAGATGGGTACCCAGATAGATCTTAGCACAACATTTCACCCTCAGACTGATGGTCAGTCGGAGCGTACAATTCAGATATTGGAGGACATTCTCAGGGCATGTGTGGCTGACTTCGGAGGTGAGTGGGACCAGTTCTTGCCTTTGGCTGAGTTTTCTTACAATAATAGTTATCAGTCTAGCATCGAGATGGATGCATTTAAGGCTTTGTATGGTCGGCGATGTCGTTTTCCTATCCGGTGGTTTGAGCATGCCGAGGCTAAGTTATATGTCACCGACCTAGTGAGAGATGCTTTGGAGAAAGTGAAGTTGATTCAGTAGAGGCTCCACACAGCATAGTCCAGACAGAAGATTTATGCGGATCAGAGGGCGCGTGATGTATCATATATGGAGGGAGATAAGGTCCTGTTGAAGGTCTCGCCGATGAAGGGTATTATGAGGTTCAGAAAGAAGGGCAAGTTGAACCCGAGGTTTATAGGTCCCTTCGAGGTGTTGAGGCGAGTTGGGGAGGTTGATTTTGAGCTAGCTTTACCTCCCAGTTTGTCAGGATTTCATCCAATCTTTCATGTATAAATGCTCCGGAGGTACCACACTGACTTCTCTCACGTGGTTGATTTCAGCACTATTCAGTTGCATGAGAGGTTGGGTTACGAGGAGGAGCCAGTTGCTATTATTTACAGGCAGGATCGCTAGTTGAGATCCAAGAGAGTTTCTACCGTGAAGGTCCAGTGAAGGGGCCAACCAGTCGAGGAGGCGGCCTGGGAGTCCGAGGAGGACATGCGGAGCAGATATCCGCACTTATTCAGCACTTCATGTATGATTCTAGACCCGTTCGAGGACGAACATTTGTTTAAGAGGTGGAGTGATTTATGACTTGCGGGGACGGGTGGTTCGGGATTAGGAAGTGTTTAGAGTGATATAGGAACACTTGGTTCCTTAAGGTTGGCCTTTAAGGCCAAGTTTGACTTTGGTCAACATTTTGAGTAAACGAGATTTACTCAAGACTTGTGGCATTTCTACATTATCATGGATTCTGCATATCAGTATCAGGAAGGTGAAGGTAATGTCTTTAGATTCGCAGGAAGTCTCTTCAGGGTAAGTATTTTGAATGTGATACTTTTGGGGATATTTGAGAGATTATTCAGTGGCTTATGAGCCTCAGACGGTATAGTTTTATGCTTGGGTCTCGTGTGGTGAGTCTGGGTTGAGAATTGCGGTATTATAGCAAAAAGAAGTACCAGTTCGCAGTTAAGTCAGAAGGAACTTGGATAAATAGGACAACTTGGTAGTAGGTCGGATCGACATGGTAAGGGATATGATTAGTTCATTGGGTGTTCATAAGGTAATGAGTTTTTACAGGTGTTTCTTAGCTATGCTCTTGGGTTTTGGTGGCTTGTATAGCTTGGTTGAGTTAAAAGGATTCAGTCCTGACGGTTTGATGTTGGACAAATGGGATTCAGATAGTTCCTGATGGTTTCTACCGCGGTTAGAGATGCATATTTTCTACTGGCGTGAGGCGCATGTGATGTATAGTGATTTTGCTTCTAAATGGGACCAAATGGAAAGTTGTTGGCTAGTTGGGTACGTAGTTGATTGTGGCTCGGAAGGGATCATGATTTTATCATATTCACCATAGGATGGCACGTCGTATGAGGTATGTTATGTAGAGTTGAGACTTGCATATGTGAGGTCACGGTTCAGTACTGGGAGGAAGGTCAAGAAATTCGTAGGCAACATTGGGTTTGCCAACATTCTTTCATACCAACATACTCAAGCATTTAACGAACCTTGCACTTGTTAAAGTAATCACATAGAAGTCACCTTTTTACAATCTCCATTATCATGATAGTTGACTAAGACAAATTAGAGAATGCAATCTCACACCTCAACAAAACCGGCCAATCAATTCACATATACTCAGCAAGAAACTCATACCGAATGTTTGGACACCAACAAGGAGACTCTACGAAGATTAAAGTTATCCACACATACCTCAAAGAGATTTTCCTTAAGTTATACTGTCCACCAAAACCTCTAGAAATAATAATCTATAAGGAGATAGAGGAAATCGATTAATAATTAGGAAGATTACCCGTGGCGTAACTCCCTTAAGAATTCCATCAAACACCTATCATGTGAAGTAGACTACAAGGTTTAAAAATGGCAATTTATTCTTCCCTCACCCCAAATTATAACATGAATTACCCAAATTGGTTCTTTAACATCACATACTACAACTTAGTCCCACATGCATGGCCTATTTCACTTTTTATTTTTCATGACCCAACCTATGTGTGTTTTATTCTTTCACAAAATCTGGGAAATTGGGGAATTAGGGTGAAGACTTACCTCTTTGAGTGAAGAAGATGACAATAACTTGCTAATTTCCGGGCTTGAGTGATTTTGGAAAAACAATTTGGATGATGTTGAAACCTTCTCTCTCAAGAACTCCCTTCTTCTCTCTCTATTTTTGGTCATAAATTAGTTAAAAATGAAGGGAACGGGTGTTTTATAAGACAGGGGGTCGGGTTTAAAATTTAGAAAATAGGAACCCAGACACAGTAATGCGGTAAGGAATGCGATCGCATTCCTTCTATACGGTCCACATTCCTGGCCGCATAGTTGGCCTTCAACTGTGCCAAAATGGGAACCACACTGCCTAGGTATGCGACCACTATGCGGTCCGCATACCTGTTATGCTATCGCATAGTGTGCCACATAACCTCCTTCGCAAAACCATGGGGCAAGAATGCGACAACTATGCGGTCTGCATACCCAAAATGCGATCGCATTCCGGGCTGGATAGTTGTTCTCAATTTGGACAGTAGACTGTCCAGGTATGCGACCACTATGCGGTCCACATACCTTTTGTGCGATCAGATAGTTTTCCTCCATTTGGACAGTAGACTATCCAGGTATGCGACCACTATGCGGTTCGCATACCTTTTATGCGATCGCATAGTGCGTCGCATAACGCGCAATTTCTGGAAAATTTTAGTTTTCAAGTTTTGGAATACTTTGTACTCAAAATAGGACCGTTTTAAGAATTTATACAGTTATAACAGCACAGGGACCTATTCGGGCATTATTTTAGATATAGAAATTTTACGAGTCTTTACACACCCCCCCCACTTAAAATTATTCGTCCTCGAATGAGGATCGGGAAATCATTTGGTTTTGAAAACACGATATGCCAACCCCCAATTTTGTTTCTAACTTCGATATTTTTTGAAAATTTCGCTAGAGTTTCCTCTGTAATTAGGCCTATCTACCTGCCAGAGAGCCCCCGAAACACATGTTCTTAACCAATTCTACACATAACTAGTTATTTCATGGCCTTGCACATAATTTGATCACCTCGACAAGTCCCATATAATTCAATTACTTCAACATGCCATATGCACTTCAATTAATCATTACCAATCTACTCTTCGATTACCCATTACTAATCTACACTTCAATTAATCATCTAACCATCACACGAGTTTCACATAATTTCATTTACTCCAAGGGGTTGCACATTACTCAGATAATCATAACATACACAATTATAGCACAACTTGAGAAGTTACAATAGTAGAGCAATTAGGGGAAAATGGGGTGCTTTTGCACAAAACTGAACATAACACTACTAGACTTATTCAAATAAATGGGGATATCTTTCTTTCATTTTATTTTCCGCTTCCCACGTGGCTTCCTCAACGTGCTGACTTCGCCACAACACTTTAACTGAAGCAATTTATTTGTTCCTCAATCTACGGACTTGTCTATCAAGAATAACAACCGGAACCTCTTCATACGATGATTCTTCATTAACCTCAATAGTCTCAACTGGCACGATGGCTGATGGATCTCCAACCACTTTCTTCAACATAGACACATGGAACACCGGGTGCACTAATGACATCTCAGGGGGCAATTCCAGCATATAATCCACCCATCCTATCCTTTGAGAAATCCTATATGGTCCGACATACCTTAGGCTTAATTTCCCTTTCTTCCTAAACCGCATTACTCCCTTCATGGGAGACACCTTCAAGAATACCTAGTCATCTACTTGGAATTCTAATTCTCTACGACGAACGTCCACATAGGATTTCTGACGACTCTGAGCAGTTTTCATCCTTTCCTGAATGACTAAATTTTTCCATAGCTTGGTGCACATGGTCTGGTCCTAACAATTATGCCTCACCAACTTCAAACCATCCGATCAGAGATCTACATCTCCTTCCGTACAATGCCTCAAATGGGGCCATCTGAATACTAGCATGGAAACTGTTATTATAAGCAAATTCTATAAGCGGCAAGTGATCATCCCAGCTACCCTTGAAATCTAATACACAATCCCACAACATATCTTCAAGCATCTGAATAGTCCGCTCTGCCTGCCCATCAGCCTGTGGATGGAATGTTGTGCTGAGATTTACCTGAGTACCCAAACCTTGCTGAAATTTCTTCCAAAAGTTAGCTGTGAACTGGGCCCCTCGATCCGAGATAATAGATACTGGAGTGCCATGGAGCCTTACTATTTCTTTGATATACAACTGTGCGTACTATTCTACAACTGTGCGTACTATTTCTTTTCACTTTTTTTTTTAAAGATCCTCCATATCACAACTTTTCCAACCTCCACCCCCAAACATAGGCTTTTAGCCTATATTCATACTTGAAATTACTTAGGGAGGTATGATTCTTACAAGAAAATCAATAAGAAGCTTGTACCATGGTTGCCAAAGAAAAAGTTATAAAGCTCAAAAAGGTTGACTAGGAAAAATATTTATGGGTAGGAAAGTTAGGCACAAAAATGGTCCAAGGAAGGCCTAATATCATTTTTCGAACCAAGTTAATCTAAGATTTTGCCTTGAAGCACATTCCGGGAAAGTTCTAGACTACAAATGATGCAAAAGAATTTTAAAATAAAATCTCACCACACATGGCACATGAAAACTCAAGTGGAATAAAATCCAAAATCCAATTGAAACCAATGGAACTCAAGGAAGTCATATGTAGCCTAAGAGGCTATTTAGTGAATCAAAGAGCCAAAGTTAGAATCTAAAAATCACAACAAGGAACATTACTCTTACTTATTCATTTTTTTTTTATTGCATATATATACATGTATATTATTTTTATTTTTATATTAAAGACTCATATGCCAAGGTTTAAAATATATTTGTACCAAACAAGTCACATGTTGGCTTATGGGTACAAGACTATACCCCAAAAACCAATCTATTCACAACTAGCTATTAAACTATCTACTTAAAGAAAATTATTTACTTTCTAAAAAAACTAAACAAGACTAATCCCTTAAGAAATTTGTCACGCCATCCATCATAGGGAAAAGTCACCCGGTTCAACGAAAATAATTTCCTTGGAAAAGAACCGTGGTAGAAAGAAAAACTAAGGAATTTCATTAATGCTACTATACATAAAAAAAATAAAAACCAAAACAAGAAAACTATAAAAAGAACGAGAAAATGTTAACTTAACAAAATATCCACCAATCTACACAAGTTCATAATTAACCAAAAACAAAAATTTCAATGTTCCACACAATCATATAAGAGCCATCCCCAAAGAAAATACTGCATTGTCCCCAATGCAACTATGCAAGATAAGAAGAAAATAAAGGGGGTGCTCCCTCGGTGGTATCACTCATCACTGGAAGAATTGGGAGGTTCACGCTCGAAATCCTCATCCTCAGCCTCGTCTGGGCCACAAAATTTCCTGATCGTGCTCATGATCTTGGTGAGGAACTTGCTCTTCTTCTTCTCATACTCCCTCTACTTCGGCTGCCTCCTTTCAATCTTTCCCAGCTTGACTTTGATGGCCTGCTGCTCCTTTGCAAGGTCGGAGACAGTCGAGAGCCTTGCCTGGCTAGCTGAACCTGCAGAAGTGCCCTCCTCGGGTGGTGCAGAAGGAAGACCAGCGATAAGCTGGCGGACCTGTGTATCCACTCCATAGACCTGTCTAGAAATGTACCTGAGAGTAAGCAGCCCCTGATCCAGTGGTGTGATAGCTGTGGAAGTCCCAGGAGCAGCTACATGATCATCAGATATCTCAATGGTGTCCGTGAACTGGCCAAAGGTAGGAGATGCTACATCAATTCTTCGCTTCTTCTGCGCATTTCTAGTCCCCTTCCTCAGCAGCGGGCGAATGAGCTTCTCCAGATTTTTCTCCTTTTCTGTAGGCTTTGGAACCACCCCTGCATCGTAGCATAGCTGGGTGATCAGTGATGGAAAGAATAAGCTCTTGGTCCGCTCTACTACCACCTCTGCTATCTCATCGGCAATGATCTGCCCCACATTCACCGGGATGCCGTACATGATAGCACATATCACTCTCGCCTTCTCAATTGTTACCTCAGTTTCATTCTTGGAAGGCATGAAGCGAGCACAAATGATGGAGAGCCAATTCTTGGCCTCCCGAGTGAATTCAGAAGACTCGATCCTAGAGTGATTCTTTATCCAGTTGGGTACCTGTCCACCATGCAAATGATCAATGTATCACTGGGTACCCAACTCTTGGTCTCGATCTGGGTACACCTGGTTGTCAGCATTGGGGAGATTATAGTGTGCATTGATTGTCTCTGGACTAAACCGGATTTCTTTGCCCCTGACAGTAGCCACCAACTCATTGTTGAAGTCCGTCTCCACGGCATTGGCATAAAACTCTCTGACCACTTCATGGTTGGCTGGCCTGGGCTCAGCTGCAAAACATATCCATCCACTCGTAATTTATCTCCCATGGAACTCAGGCCATCGGTCATCCAGGTCGGTTAGGAGTATGGCTCTTTCCCTAATCATGTTTTTGGATCATTTCTTGTCATATCGCTTAGAGCATCTAAGGGAAGAAAAGATGGAGGCATCAAAATACTCCTCTGCGGCAGCTTGTGCAATGGGTATTTGGGCATTTTAAATTGGTGTCGAGTACATTTTTATAGAGCAAGGTGCCTACACAAAGATTAATCATTCCAAACAATTACATGGGCACTTAAAGCAATGCATTTAAGTGTGATTAGGCCAAAGAAATAATTCAAAACACATTTGGAACATTATTTTGCAAGTTTAGTGGTTTGCTGTCTGGACCTTAAAGAATCGCAGTCGCGATAGACAAAAGCGTTGAAGCCACGCGATCGCATCCCAATTCACGCGATCGCGATGAGCATTACGACTCCTTTCAGTTGTTGACTCTATGCGATCGCAGACAGTGTTACGCGATCGTGAAGGGAAATTTAGAGACCTAGCAGACTAAGACCTACGCGCTCGCAGAAATGGGCATCACGATCGCGAAGGTCGTCTTCTTCGCCCAGTACCCGGCCATTTAGGCATTTCAACAAACAGAGGTTGGGTTTCTTTTTACTTAGCAATTGTAGACCAACAACTCACTACTTTTCACCCCAAAATTTGCACACATGCTCACTTATACACTCAACCAAACTCCCATAGCAAGAACGCACACAAGGAAATTAACACTAACCGTTAACAACATCAACAAAATTTTCAAACACTAGAATTTTGAAACTAGGGCTGCCCAACCTCTGATTTACCACAACAATTGAAAATAAAATAACCATGGGGACAAGAATTCACATACCTGGGTAATGATGACCGAATGATGCAAGGAAATTGAAGCCAATCGATTTGGGCGAGTTGCAGGGGAATTTTTTTTTCCTTTTGTTCTGAGATTACAACAAAAGTGGGCGAGTGAAAAAAATTCTCGATGTTTTAATTTTTTTTAACTTACCTATTCCCCGCGATAGGGAATGTATCCATGCGATCGCAGTGAGTTATTTTTTTCCCAGGGACGCGATTGCGAGGTGGTTCCAGGGATCGTGTAGAGCATGAAAAGTCTCAGTGCTTCGCGATCGAGAACCGTCTCCTACAATCGCGATGCATTAGAATTTGGTGCAATTTCACTGTGAATTATGCGATCAATTTTTTCCCCTAAAAAGTACATTTGCGATTGCAGAATGGAGACATGGGCATCGCATACTGAGGCAGTGTTGCCTAGGGATTTTTGTTTCTTCTTTTGCACTGCGTTTGGCCACCCGGTTACCCCGACCTGCTCAAATCAACTCCAAAAATTTTGAAACTTGGCAGATTGGTTAAAAAAAATATAATAAGATATTCTAAAAAAGAAAATTTCAAAAATGACCAAAAATTTTGAAAATTGATGGGTTGCCTCCCACCAAGCGCCGCATTTAACATCGTGGCAAGACACAAATCACTTTACCACTTTTCTCGCCACTTGGAAGATATGAATTGGGCACCTAGGTTGGAATCAATCTTGTGACCACGGGCGGTGGGAGGGTGGTAAATAGATGACCGAGCCAAGCCTTAATTTCTTCATTTTGCAATTCTTGGCTCTCATGTGAGGCATGTCAGTTTTCTTTCTTGGTTCCTCAAATTGTAAGATGTATGGTATGAATTTTTCCTCCTCGCAAAACTCCATTGATTCGTATAGCTCAACTTCCGTATCACCACACAATTCCAATGTTGAAAAAATCTTGGAATGTGCCTTCAAACCTTCACCTTGCAATTTTTTTAAGGATTTTGACATCCTCTTTTTCCCCCGGAATAGAGTCAATTTCAATCAAATTTTCAATCACCCCGGTTGACTCTAATTCCATATTTTTCTCGGCATCACTAACACTAATGGAGTCGGTTGGTGGATGTTCAAGTCTTGATTACTCAAAGTAAGGCTCACTCTCACCCTCGGAATTGGACTCTTCTTGGCTTCCATCCACACTCTCAACTTGAGAGGCATAATGAGCCTCCATCAATGGTTGCATTTGATCTTCCAAAGTGCGGATGTGCTCATCATTTTGAATCACATCATGTTTCAGTTCCTCGAGTGCAAAGTTATTCTTTTCCTCATTTTCAAGAATGGCCTCCAACATGAGCATCATCTTCTCATTTTGGGCATTTGAGAGTTCTTCTTGGTTTTGTTCAAGTACCAAGGAAGAATTTTCAACTTCAACCTCTAAGGAAGGTTCTTGGCTAGCACTCACCTCCAAGGCTTTTTGAACCCTTGAAGGTTCAATCATAGCATCTATTTGTGAGTGCAACCTTTCAAGTGCCTAATCATTTTGGAGACTAGTCTCCAAAAGTTCTTCCAAGGCATTTTGCTCATGGTTCCCTTCTTCAAGTAGGCACTCCAACATGAGCTTTAGCTCTCCATTTCTACCATTCCCACTTCCCTCTACTTCTTCACCCCTAAAATTTCCATCACAAAAAGTAGAATCATCATAGTGGGGGAAGGGACGGACAAATATACATAATCATACCAATGACCATTTTGGAAACCACACCTATCACAAATACTCCACTCATGGGTTTGAGATTGTGCGCACAATCCATCCCCGGGAGAATTTAAACAATTTTACCACGAGTGTGGTCCTCCACAATAAGGACAAGGGTCATCAAAATATGAACAACTACCATCCGACCAATTTTCATTATATGTTGCCATACACATTTTTTTTTTATTATGAAAATTTAAGAAATTAAACAAGAAAAATAATTACACAAATATTCACAAGTTTTGATCAAAGCACTTATGCTTATTTCTCAAAAAACCTAAATGTCACGACCCAAAACCCAACACAGGTCGTGATGGCGCCCAACACCGGAGTCAGGCAAGCCGACAATTGTTTACCAGTGAGATTATCCTTATTTAACATACCAAACCCACATATTACCAAAGTTTTAAGCTTAGATCATTTAATTAAAAGCGGAAACATTAACCAACTTAAGTAAATACAGCTAAAATGATCGTGATCCAATATATACAGTCCCAAAATAAAGAGTCTACTATGTGTGTGCCAGTAACTAGTGTCACAAGTCAACAGGCGACTAGTAGAATATACAAAAGATGATACAAATTGTACTGCTGTATGAGAAGTAGACAAAAATAAACAAAAGATAACTCCACAGCACTGCTGAGAATCGTCAAGGGGTGAAGCTCACTGTGGAGTCAGGTCCAGAATATAAGTCAAGCTACGGTCGGATACCCAGAAACACTAGCCTCAGAACCTGTACAATTAAGTGCAAAAGTGCAACATGACTACATAAATATATATGTACCCACTGAGTATCCCGACTAACCTCGAAGAGGTAGTGACGAGAGGTTGACATGACACTCACTAAGGTCCAACAGTAATAAAGCGAACAGGATATAACGGAATGCGGTAGACATGTGAGGCAGTAAGCAACATATACCTATCAAATACATAAATCTAGGAAACTACTGAAAATAAGCAACAATGTACACTTTCCTTTTTCCCCCAAATATCTACCAAGTCAATATCAATGGAAACGGTACAAAATATCCAAACGCACACAAGGGCATGACAACCGGCCGGAGTCATAAGGAAATATCTAGACACTGAATGGACGTAAAGCTTCCCCTGCTCGCGAATCATATCTGCGACTCGGGTGCTGACACATTTGTATACAATTACCATAAAGCTTCCCTCGATCGCGAATCGTACCTCCGATTTGAGTGCTGACACACTTATGTATAATTACCGTAAGGCTCCCCTTGATCGCGAATCATACCTGCGATTGGAGTGCTGACACACTTATACCGATTTATCATAAAGCTTCCCTCGATCGCGAATCATATCTACGATTCGAGTGCTGACTCTCATACGTACATATTTATATACCGACATCTCAATAACTTAGTATGGCTATACCTTTAATAGGGATTGATCAACTGGGAGTTCAGGTGCAAGTTTAAGAACACCCAAAGATACATACAAGGCACATAGATACATGCGTGTGAGCCCTAAAACTACCCGACATAGCATGATAGTCACCATGTATGGACTCTCATACATTGTATGCACGTAGCCCCCCAAAAATTTACACACAGCATATATAACACCTATGGGGACAATCCCTCTTACAAGGTTAGAAAGGAGGCTCATCTCGTGCCGAATCTACCCCTCGGACCAAGGATGCGCCCGAATTCCGAACTCTACACCCGAGGACTCACAACTAGCCAAATATGGTACAATGACATCAATGCATGCTCAAAGTAGGGAAATTATCCTATTTATTCAATAATTCAACATTCTTGAAGAATTCCCAAAATCCAACCCCGGGCCCGCACGTTCAATTTCTGAAAATTCTCAAGGGAATCGCTCACCCGAAGCCTAAGGATCGTTAATATACGATTTTTACTTGATTTCATAGCAAATTCACGGGTAAATTCTCAAATTATCGAAGTCCTAGGTTACTACCAACTCTTGATCTTTCACTAATTATGTGATTAAACTTAACTAGGCATTCATGCATGAGGCTAATATTAGAGTAGAATTCACTCACCTTCAACAACCAAGTCGTTTTCATTCTAAAATGGTGGAAATCACCCAAGTAAGAAGAAGAAGATGAGAAAAAATTAATTAGACCCGTATATAAAAACATACTATCTGGACAGTGTTATAGCACTTGCAACTCGAGGACCGCACCTGCGGTCTCGGACCTTCGAGCAAAGGCCCGCACCTGCGGAAATGGACTGGGGAGCCTGGGCCCGCACCTGCGGAGTGGAGACCGCACCTACAGAACTTTATCCGCACTTGCGAGAATTGGCCAGACCACTGGGGGTCTTATCTGTGATGCTAGGGACCGCAGGAGCGGTCCCGCACCTGCGACTGGGCAACCGCACCTGGGTCACACAAGAACAGGTGCACCGACAGCTATTTTAGCTGGTTTTTAGCTCCTTTAGGTACCCGGGAGGCCCCTGGGCTCACCCGATCCCTCGACCAAATATACCAATAAGTCACAAATCATAATATGGACTCTCTCAAGCCTTCAGAACACCCAAAACAACGCTAAAACTAAAAATCACCTCAAAACCCCATGAACCAAACTTAGGAACTTTAAGCTTTCTAGACTTCGCTAACAACGCGCCAAACCGACCTATACCACTCGGAATGACACCAAATTTTACAGGCAAGTCATAAATGACATGACGGAACAATTCCCGGTCTCGGAATTCTGTTTGGACCTCGATAACACAAAATCACGTACAAAACCACAATAGGAACTTAAGGAGCTTCTTATTTCAATATTCGGCGCCGAAACACTGTCGGGTCATCAGAAACCCATTCCGAGTATACGCCCAGGTCCAAAAATCATCACACGAAGCTACCGGAACTGACAAAACTCGATTCCGAGGTCGTTTACCCAAAATGTTTACCGAAGTCAAACTTGGCCTTAAAGGCCAACCTTAAGGAACCAATTGTTCCTATAGCACTCTAGACACCTCCGAATCCTGGACCACCAGTCCCTGCGAGTCATAAATCATAAAAATACTCTATGGAAGTTTCATTTAGGGGAACGGGGTCCGATTGCGCAAAATGACCAGTCGGGTCGTTACATTCTCCACCTCTTAAATAAACGTTAGTCCTCGAACGGGTCTAGAATCATACCTGAAATGCTGAATATGTGTGGATATCTGTTTCGCATGTCCTCCTCGGACTCCCAGATCTCCTCCTCAACTGGATGGCCCTTCCACTGGACTTTTACGGCAGAAACTCTCTTGGACCTCAACTGGCGGTCCTATCTATCAATAATAGCAATTGCCCCCCCCGTAGCCAAACCTCTCATCCAACTGAATAGTGTTTAAATCAACCACATGAGAGAAGTCGGCATGGTACCTCCGGAGCATGGATACATGAAAAACTAGGTGAACTCCTGATAATCTGGGAGGCAAGGCCAGCTCATAAGCAACCTCTCCAACTCGCCTCAACACCTCGAATGGACCTATAAACCTCGGGCTCAACTTGCCCTTCTTCCCAAACCTCATAATACCCTTCATAGGGTAGACTTTCAACAGAATCCTATCTCCCTCCATAAATGAGACATCACGCGCCCTCTGATCCGCGTAACTCTTCTGTCTGGACTGTGTTGTACGGAGCCTCTCCTGAATTAACTTCACCTTCTCCAAGGCATCCCTCACCAGGTCGATGCCATATAACCTAGCCTCGCCAGGCTCAAACCACCTGATAGGAGAACGACATTGCCGACCATACAAAGCCTCAAAAGGTGCCATCCCAATGCTGGACTGATAACTATTGTTGTAAGCAAACTCGGCCAAAAGCAAGAACTAGTCCCACTGACCTCCGAAGTCAATCACACATGCCCTGAGCATGCTCCAATATCTGAACTGTACGCTCCGACTGGGTCTAACTGGGTGCCCATCGCACTATGTAATGCTCTCCAGAAGTGTGAGGTAAACTGAGGACCTCGATCTAATATAATGGATACCGGCACACCATGCAACCGGACTATCTCCCGAATGTAGATCTGGGCCAACCTCTCAGAAGTATATGTAGTGGCTACTGGAATGAAATGCGCCAATTTGGTCAATCTATCCACAATGACCCAAACCGCGTCAACCTTCCACAAAGTACGAGGTAACCCAACCACGAAATCCATAGCGATGCGCTCCCACTTCCACTCAGGAATGGGCAACTCCTGAAGTAGGCCTCCTGGCCTCTGGTGCTCATACTTCACCTGCTGGAAATTAAGACACCTAGTCACATACCCCACAATTTCCTTGTTCATCCGCCTCCACCAAAAATGGTGCTTCACGTCACGATACATCTTCGTAGCACCAGGATGAATAGAATACCGAGAAATGTGTGCCTCCTCTAGAATCCACTCCCTCAGGCCATCAATATTAGGAACACATAAGTGGTCCTAAGTCTCAGAACACCATCCTTGCCGATAGTATCCTCCTTGGCCCTACCCTGAACCACTGTCTACCGAAGCTCTGCTAAGCACGGATCATAGACCTTCCATGCCTTATTCTCTCCCAATAACGAAGACTGAGCAACCATGTGTGCTAAAACTCGGGGAGGCTCTGAAAAGTCTAACCTCACTAGGAGATTGGCGAAGGACTGAATGTCCAAGGCTAGAGGTCTCTCCTCTGCTGCGATATAAGCAAAGCTGCCCATACTCTCCGTCTTCCTGATCAAAGCATCTGCTACCACATTTGCCTTGCCCGGGTGATAAAGAATGGTGATATCATAATACTTCAACAAATCAAGCCATCTGCGCTGTCTCAAATTAAGATCCTTCTGCTTGAACAAGTGCTGCAAGCTACGGTGGTCTGTATAAACCTCACAGGACACTCCATACAAGTAGTGCCTCAAAATCTTAAGAGCATGAACAATCGCCGCCAACTCCAAATCGTGCACAAGGTAATTCTTCTCATGAACCTTCAGCTGGCGTGAAGCATAAACAATAACTCTCCCCTCCTGCATCAATACACACCCCAAGCTAACGCATGAAGCGTGGCAATATACTGTGTACATCCCAGAACCGAAAGGCAATACTAGAACTGGTGCTGAGGTCAATGCTGTCTGGTGCTTCTGAAAGCTTGCCTCACACTCATCAGACAATCAAAACGGGGCATTCTTCTGAGTCAATCTAGTTAATGGAGCTGAAATGGAAGAGAAACCCTCCACAAATCAGCGATAATAGCCTGCTAGGCCCAAAAAGCTCTTGATCTCTGTAGCTGAAGTAGGGCGCGACAACCTCTGAACTGCCTCAATCTTCTGAGGATCAACCTTGATAACCTCTCTGGATATCATATTCCCCAAAAATGCCACGGAATCCAACCAAAACTCACACATGGAGAACTTAGCATATAGCTTCTGTTCTTGCGAAGTACAGAGCACAACTTTCAAATGCTGCTCGTGCTACCCCAGGCTACATGAGTAAATCAAAATGTCATCAATGAAGACAATGACGAAGGAATCAATATACGAACTGCACACCCTATTCATCAAGTACATGAATGCTGCTGGGGCATTAGTCAAGCCAAAGGACATCACTAGGAACTAATAATGGCCATATCTCATACGAAAATCAGTCTTCGGAACATCTGAAGCCCGAATCCTCAACTGATGATACCCTGATAGAAAATGAATCTTAGGAAACACACGAGCATCTTGCAACTGATCAAACAAATCATCGATGCGCGGCAAGGGATACTTGTTCTTAATGGTAACCTTGTTCAACTGGCGGTAATCAATACACATCCGCATAAACCCATCCTTCCTTTTCACAAATAAAACTAGAGCACCCCACGACGATGCACTCGGTCTGATGAACCCCTTAGCTATCAACTCCTCAAGCTGCTCCTTCAACTCCTTCAACTCTTTCGGAGCCATACGGTGCGGAGGAATGGAAATAGGCTGGGTGTCTGGAGCTAGATAAATAGAGAAATCAATATCACGGTCCGGAGGCATGCTCGAAAGATCCGAAGGAAAAACATCCGCAAACTCTCGAACCACTGGCACTTAATCAATCGTCGGAGACTCGGCGGTGGTGTCCAGCACATAAGCAAAATAGGCTAGACAACCCTTCTCGACCATATGTCGAGCCTTCAAGAATGAAATAACCCGGCTGGCTGCACTAACTGAAGAACCCCTCCACTCCAGCCAAGGTGACTCGGGCATGGGTAAAGTAACTGTCTTGGCATGCTAATCAAGCATGACATGATAAGGAGATAGCCAACCTATGCCTAGAATAACCTCAAAATCAACCATGTCGAGCAATAAAAGGTCAGCTCTGGTCTCGGACCCACAAAATATGATCACACAAGACCGATACACCTGGTCTACCACCACAGAATCGCCCACAGGAGTGGACACATATATAGGAGATCCCAAGGACTCATGAGAAACATCCAGAAAAGGAGCAAATAGGGCTGAAACATATGAATAAGTGGATCCTAGATCAAACAATACTGGAGCCTCTCTACCACAGACTGACATAATACATGTGATCACAGCGTCTGAGGCCACTGCATATGATCTAGCCAGAATAACATAGAACCTGGCTGGAGCACCTGAAGGCTGAGCCCCACCGGAGTGAACAGGAGCTGCCTAACCTCCCCCTGACTGGCCTCCACCTCTAGGACGACCTCTACCGACCTGTCCTCCACCTCTAGGTGGCCGGACTGCTGGTGCTGAACTCATAGGCTGATAACCATGTTGCAATGTCTTGCCCCGAAAACTGGGACAAGCCCTCCTCACATGGCCCAGATCCCCGCACTCGTAACATCTCACAAGTGACATATCCTGCTGTCCCGAAGAAGAAGAATCCTGAATGGACAGAGAGCGATGTGAACCCTCAGGCATATCACTGAAATAGGAACTGGAGGATCTCTGGCGACTGGAGTAACCACTAGGAGAACTCTGAATAGATGGAGGACGATAGGAGCACTCTGGCATGGCAATGAACTAGGGCCTAACTGGGACACCTCGGGGAGGTTGTGGAGGTGCTCAATAGGAAGGCCTGTTGGGCTGACCACCCCCAAAGCGACCTCTGCTCCTAGCTGGGGCATCCCTGAAATCTCCTGAGAACCTAACCCTCTTATCCTACTGACCCTGCTCCCTGCTCCCTGCTCCTCAACCGATAACCCTCGATCATGCAAGCAATATCCACTACGAGCTGATAAGAAGTACCCATCTCCACCTCTCCATCCATGGTGGATCTAATACCTGGATACAACCCTGCTACAAACATCCGCACTCTCTCAGTGTCAGAGGGTAATATAACAAGTGCATGGAGTGACAGCTCTGAAAATCTAGCCTCATAATCTTTCATGGACATCTGCCCCTACTCTAACCGCTTAAACTGACCTCGCCGCTCTTCCCTCTCAAAGGATGGAATATACCTGTCCAAGAATATCTGTGTGAACTGCTCCCAAGTGATAGTAGGAGGATCGGCTGGCCTGCTAAGAATATAAGAGTGCCACCACCTGCGAGCTCTACCTTCTAACTGGAATGTGGTGAAGTCCACTTCATGGGACGCTAGGATCCCCATGTTATGCAGTCTATCCCTGCACCTATCAATGAAGTCCTGGTCATCCTCACCTCGCTCACCCCCGAATACTGGAGGGCGCAATCGAGTCCATCTGTCTAACATCTTCTGTTGATTGCCATCCGCAGCTGGTCTGGGCTCCAGAACTGCTACTACAGGCTGGGTACCACCCACGGGCAGTGTACTCGGGGTGTGATATAATGCTGATGTCGGTCCTGCGGCCTGGGAAGTAGGGGTCTGGGCTCCCCCTCCCGCCTAAGAAGTGACAGGATCTTCTGGAAATAACCCAGCCTGGGACATAGTGTCCATAAATCTCATCATACCGCCCATGACTGCCTGGAAGCCCGGCGCTGTCATAAAGTCTACTGGTGCAGGATCTGCTGGAGGCACCTCATCCTGCTCCTCTATAATAGGGTCCTTTGGTAGCGGGACCGGAAGAGCTCTGGGATGCCCTCGTCCCCTACCACGGGCCGATGCCCTCCCCCGGCCTCGGACGCTTGGGGTAGTGGCCCTTCTCGGGTCAGAAACATCAGATGCACGCGTCCTCACCATCTGTGATAGAATAGAATAGTGAGTTTAGTAAATCATCGACTGCACGATAGAATAAGAATAAATAAAGGTTTCCTAACACCCTGTAGCCTCCTGAAGATACATACAGACGTCTCTGTACCGATCCGTAAGACTCTACTGGGTTCGCTCGTGACTCGTGAGACTTACGTGAACCTAGAGCTCTGATACCATGTTGTCACGACCCAAAACCCAACACATGTCGTGATGGCACCCAACACCGGAGTCAGGGAAGCCAACAATTGTTTACCAGTGAGATTATCCTTATTTAACATACCAACCCCACATATTACCAAAGTTTTAAACTTAGATCGTTTAATTAAAAGCATAAACATTAACCAACTTAAGTAAATATAGCCAAAATGATCGTGATCCAATATATACAGTATCAAAATAAAGAGTCTACTATGTGTGTGCCAGGAACTAGTGTCACAAGTCAACAAGCGACTAGTAGAATACAAAAAAGATGATACAAACTGTACTGATGTCTGAGAGAAGTAGACAAAAATAAACAAAAGATAACTCCATAGCACTATTGAGAATCGTCAAAGGGTGCAGCTCACCGTGGATTCAGGTCCAGAATATAAGTCAAGCTCCGGTCGGATAACCAGAAACACCAGCCTCAGAACTTGTACAATTAAGTACAAAAGTGCAACATGAGTACATAAATATATATGTACCCAGTGAGTATCCCGCCTAACTTCGAAGAGGTATTGACGAGATGTCGACATGACACTCACTAAGGTCCAACAGTAATAATGCAAACAGGATATAACGGAATGCGGAAGACATGTGAGGCAGTAAGCAGCAAATACCTATCAAATATAGAAATCCAGAAAACTACTGAAAATAAGAAACAATATACACTTCCCTTTCCCCCCCAAATATCTGCCAAGTCAATATCAAGGGAAACGGTACCAAATAGCCAAACGCACACAAGGGCATGACAACCGGCCAGAGTCATAAGGAAGTATCTAGACACTGAATGGACGTAAAGCTTCCCCTGCTCGCGAATCATACCTGCGACTCGGTTGCTGACACATTTATATACAATTACCATAAATCTTCCCTCAATCGCGAATGTACCTGCGATTCCAGTGCTGACACACTTATGTATAATTACCATAAAGCTCCCCTCGATCTCGAATCATACCTGCGATTCGAGTGCTGACACACTTATACCGATTTATCATAAAGCTTCCCTCGATCGTGAATCATATCTACGAGCCGAGTGCTGACTCTCATACGTACATATGTATATACCAACATCTCAATAACTTAATAGGGCTATAACTTTAACAGGGATTGATCAATTGGGAGTTCAGGTGCAACTTTTCCACATTTCCATATCAATTTAAAAGCAAAATGCAGCTCAAAGAACATCGAAAGATACATATAAGGAATATAGAGACATACGTGTGAGCCCTAAAACTACCCCATATAGCATGATTGTCGCCACGTTCGGACTCTCGTCACGTTGTACGCATGTAGCCCCCAAAAAAATTACACACAGCATATATAACACCTATGGGGACAATTCCCTCTTACTAGGTTAGAAAGGAGACTCACCTCGTGCCGAATCTACCCCTCAGACCAAAGATGCGCCCGAACTCCGAACTCTACACCCGAGGACTCGCAACTAGCCAAATATGGTACAATGACATCAATGCATGCTCAAAGCAGGGAAGTTATCCTATTTATTCAATAATTCAACATTCTTGAAGAATTCCCAAAATTCAACCCCGGTCCCCGCACGTTCAATTCTGAAAATTCTAAAGGGAATCGCTCACCCGAAGCCTAAGGATCGTTAATATATGATTTTACTTGATTTCATAGCAAATTCACGAGTAAATTCTCAAATTATCGAAGTCCTAGGTTACTACCCAACTCTTGCTCTTTCACTAATTATGTGATTAAACATAACTAGGAATTCATGCATGAGGCTAATGTTAGAGTAGAATTTACTTACCTTCAACAACCAAGTCCTTTGCCCGTCTAAAATGGTGAAAATCGCCCCAAGGAAGAAGAAGAAGATGAGAAAAAAGGAATTAGATACGTGTATAAAAACACATTGTCTGGACGGTGTTATCGCACCAGCGGCTTGAGGACCGCACCTGCAGTCTCGTACATACGAGCAAAGGCCCGCACCTGCGGAAATGGACTGGGGAGCCTAGGCCTGCACCTGTTGAGTGGAGACCGCACCTACGGCTTTGCTCCTACGGAACTTTGTCCGCACCTACGAGAATTGGCCAGACCACTGGGGTTCGCATCTGCGATGCTAGGGACCGCATGAGCGGTCCCGCACCTGCGACTGGGCAACCGCACCTGCGGTCACACTAGAACAGGTGCACCAACAGCTATTTTAGCTGGGTTTTAGCCCCATTGGGTACCCGGGAGGCCCCTGGGCCCACCCAAGCCCTCATCCAAATATACCAACAAGTCCCAAATAAAAATACGGACTCGCTCGAGCCTTCGAAAAACCCAAAACAACACAAAAACTAAAAATCACACCTCAAAACCCCATGAACCAAACTTAGGAACTTTAAGCTTTCTAGACTTCGATAACAACGCGCCGAACCGACCTATACTACTCGGAATGACACCAAATTTTGCAGGCAATTGATAAATGACATGATGGAACTATTCCCGGTCTCGTAATTCTGTTCGGACCTTGATAACACAAAATCACATACAAAACCACAATAGGAACTTAAGGAGCTTCTTATTTCAATATTGGGCGCAGAAACGCTCGCGAGTCATAAGAAACCCATTCCTAGCATACGCCCAGGTCCAAAAATCATCACACGAAGCTACCGATACCAACGAAACTTGATTCCGAGGTCCTTTACCCAAAATATTGACCGAAGTCAAACATGGCCTTAAAGGCCAACCTTAAAGAACCAATTGTTCCTATAGCATTCTAGACACCTCCGAATCCCGGACCACCAGTTCCCGTGAGTCATAAATTATAAAAAGTCGCTATGGGAAGTATCATTTAGGGGAACGGGGTCCGATAGCGCAAAACGACCAGTCGGGTCGTTACACTAAATTACGCCAATTGCTCCGCGTCAATGGCGCCAAAATTTGATACGCTCAAATTACACCTTAAAATAGTGTAAGCGGTCGATTGTCAAATATAATAACCCAACTGTGTTGGGGTCGAATCCCACAGAGAACAATATGGAGGCGATTAGGAATGTAAGAGAATTATCACTTATCGCGCAATGCCAAACAAATAGATTTTGGTTTTCAAAATGTTTATAAATAAATGCGAAAATATAAACTAACCTAGAAAGCAAGTAAAATTATCAATGGAAACAAGAATGAATGCATCGGGTATTAAACTCAAGTAACGATCCAATGTAGTTCACAATTTTACAAATATGAGCGAGTTTATGTTAATTAGCCACATATAATAATTCTTAAGTAGCTTTTTCTAAAGACTAATAAGACTTCCCAGTTGAATTATTTCTAACCTAATTAAAAGATTAAGCACACACAGATATGGCTACAAGTAGTTCAATCATATCCCTAGGAAGAATCTATAAAATGAGGGTTAAAGCCTCAAGTTCTTGTTAATTAATCTTTCCCAACCCCAGCTTATCTTTTCCAAAATTAATTCGGAGTTAATGGGTGAGTCCTAGGGTTAGCTAATCCCTTTGGAAACATTAAAGAACAAGAATAATTAAAGAAACACTAACTCGCTTCATAAAAGATGAAAAATCAGTCAATACATAAGCACAACAAGGTATTTAATACACACTTTAAACATGAATATTTCCATAAACAAGAATTAGTGTTTGAAATAAATACTACACACTTAAATATTCAATACAAAGTAAGGAAATGAAGAAATAAACATAAATAGGTAAGAAATCCTTAACCACAAGCTTGAAATCTCCAAAACACAAGTGTATGTGCAAACCCTAGCTTCAAGACTTGTTCTTCTTTAGTCTCCAAGACTCAAAATATGTTTTAAAATATCCAAAGACATGCCAAAATATCTGCCAAGTAGTGTATAAGAATGGTTTGGGGATAAAAATGTGAAATGCCAAAACTGCACAGAATTCGCCCAGTTTATATTCATCACGATCGCGTAAAAACAGTTGGGATCGTGAAGGTTCATGTCTTAAAACTCTATGATCGCGTGAAGACATTTTGTGATAGTGTAGAATCAGCTCTCTAGCTTCTGCGATCGTGTGACCATCTTTGCAATCGCATAGAACATTTCAGAGCTGGTGTAATATTCCTTCTCCGCGATCGCGTAAAACTCTTTGCGATCGCGGTTCACATTCTCATTGACTTCTGCGATCGCGCACCAGACCTTGCGATCGTGCACCAGACCTTGCGATCACGAAGAGTATCTAGCTTCAGTCATTTTTCATCATTTTTGCCTGTTTTGACTATGTTTCTTCCATTTCTTCTCCAAATCACATGATACCTGAAAATTGCCAATAATCCTTAGAAATTGTCCTAGTTTTCTATCAAAATTATACCAAAGTTTAAATACTGAGAGGAGATAAGTTGGTAAAATACCAACTCATCATAGATCATGCATACCAGATGGTGGACTCTAGAATAGTACAACCAAATATGAATACAAGAACGTTTCAAAATATCAGAAGACATGTAGTGGAATCCTAGAAGGGATAAATATTTACCTTAGTATGAATCCCGCCCTTAGTAAAAAGAGAATATTAGACGACCCGAAGATCCAGTCAGATGGAGCAAGGGGAGATAAAAGTTAAAGAATGTTTTGTTGAAGTTTTCAGAATAAGGTAATAGAGTGACATATTAGCAGGACAATAAAAAGAGAGCAAATGAAGCATTACGTGTAAGATATGATAAAAGGGTGGTAAAGATAAATCATAATATGATAGGATGACACAATTTATAGTCAAGTAAAGGAAAAGACAAGAGGTGACATGCCTTGAGACTATAAAAGAGGATATGCCATAAAGTCATACCCTCATTTCGAGAAATCAGTTGGTGACTCGAATGTGATTATTAGAATGCTAAGCTAGACCCCCGGAGTAATAGAAATCAACATAGGCTAGTAAACAAGAAAAAAAATTTAACATGATTTAGGGAGCAAATGATTCGATAATAGTCAGCATCAAAAGAATTTCAGAAATCGTATTCCATAAATGATAGAATGGATAACGGAAGAATAACCTTTAAAGGTCGTTCAGGAAAACGCTTCCCTAAAGCAAGCAATGTGAGCAGAGACATTCTTAAGGGACTATGTGTGCCAGTTACACTAGGTGTCACCCTCGTGCATAAGAAATTCAGTTATCCTTGATCGGGAAGGGTTACCGCAATGTGAGTAAGTGTTAGTGAAGTCGTGAAAAGTCACTAAAGATGAATAGGTAAACCATATATAGGTAAATATTCATAACATTAAATGCTAGTACTCCCCTAAAGGGGGGAAGACGGTGTGATATGGGAGTAAGTCGGAGTTATGCAGTTCAAGTAACTATGGAATAGTAAAGAAAGAATGCAGTAAAAAGGATAAAGTAATGATATTGCATTTATTCAAATCCTAAAGATGTGATAGTAAGGGTTCCCGACCAGGATGTTATTGAGAGTAAGTGCGAATGAACATTTATAGATAAGGAGATAGTTCGAGAGGTAAGTTAAGACAAAGGAAACAACCAAAGAGAGATTACGTGGAATATAGATATGAGAATGGATCAAAGAGTAGTTAGTAGTTGATTCAGGAAGAACCTAGTTACGGCTAGACAAGAGGATATAGATAAATCAGCAGATCGTGCAAGAAAAACCTAGTGAACCCAGCATAGGGAATTCAGTCTCGCGAATACGACATTGTAATCCTTGAGAAACATTTAGAAAGGAGTTGAGGTAGTTATAGTTGTCGTAAAAGTGTTACGGAAATAAAAGAGAGTGCCCCGGGGGAGACAAAAAAAATTGAGTTCAGAAGTAACCGTACGAGAACAAGGGTACGGAGGTATGTAACTAAGAATATTTATAGGTGAGTAGGAACATCAAAAATTCCATCAGGTATATGATGGGATAAGCTCACAGCTTTACAGGAGTCAGAGGTTCTTCCCTAAGTGCAACAACGAAACACTAGCTGAGGAAATAAGGAAGAAGGCTTCAACATAAACATAGTGACCTAAAGAACAAATGATCTTGTAACAACAGTCTCACTACGAAATTGTATGCACTCCATAATAAAGTGGCACCTATCATGACTAAGGAACGAGAAGTCAAATTGTATACGGCTAAAATTGGAGAGCCTGATTTTACGATCATTTTGACGCTCAAAAGGTTCGAAGGTTCAAAGTTTTGGCATCGAGGCAGTACACATCGAAGGTCCTCGACTTCGAGGAAGTATATATCGTAGATCGTCGACAACGAGGCTGTATAAATCAAAGGTTAACATGGAAAGGCAGGAAATTCCCAAGGGCACGTGGTTAAAGTTGACAAATTACACAAAACAGTACAAGCCTGTACCGTGGCATTAAATAATTGTACCAGCCATATCTCTTTGCATTAATTACATATGTACTATGCTGGGATTCCCCCCTCATATATAAAGGGGACCCTTGTCACTTTGTGAGACACATGATATTCAATAGAAGAACAAGAACATTCCCTGCTCTCTAGCAAAAACATTCTCTACAATTGCTTCATTAATTTATTGCTTCTCATTTATTGTGTTCTTGAATTATTCTTCATTTATTATTTGTTATTGATCATAAATAGGCCATTCTTAAGGCCTTCAACACTGTTATATTGTTATCGATAGCCCCTAGTGAAGCTTCTAAAGCTCAACCCTGAGGCCTTTCCGACCATCCTCGAGACTGGTCTCCCCGTTACCCGATTTACGCAATCTCGTCTCCTTTTGCTCTTATTTCATTTTTTTCACTTCATATTCAGCATCTACTGCCTAAGTCATCAGTATTAAAATAGATCACGTATTTTTAGAACCGCATAATCAAATATAATTTTAATTACCATTTTCAAGGTAAACAATTTTCAAAAGTAACATTCGAGATCATATGAGTTGCACAAAATTCCAATAAGTGTGGGCACTAATATAAGCCAAGTATTCATGCAACAAGTGGAAAAACGACCAGGAGAATCAATTGCTTACTTTTAAAGAAAGTTGAGAAGGCACGAAGGGAATTATTCGATCAGTATGACCCATAGTTAGTTACATTATGAACGCATTTAAGATTTCAGGGTATTATTCATGCAGCATATATGTTAACATTCCTCAGCTATAGGAGACTTCGATATAAGTTAAAAGAAAGAATTGATCCCACGTCACATATAAGAGCTTGAATTGCTAGGAGGTTATATCATGGATATTTCATAGTGTCCACGAGGGGATAAAGTAATAACTAATACCCTGAGTTGCAGATCAGAAGATAAAATAAGCCTACTTAATGGTTGAGATAGAAGAGAAAACTAAGAGTTACATCAGCTAAGTGAAATAAGAGTCTGATTATTAGATCCCAATGAGTATAGAAATCGTGATTCAAAACATTGTAGAAGCATTCTAAATATCATAGGTACAAAAGGATAGTCTAACGACCATATTCTATAATGGCTCTACGATAAATCTAGTTAGAACAATACCAATCTCATGAGAAGTCAGTATGAAGCCTTCGCCGAACTATGTATGCACATGAGGTGCAAGTATTATAGTAGAGCTTTAACGTGTGGATGTGAATTCCACCAATATGGAAGGGAGGTTATGAAAGAGATAGAAGATGCAATGTAAGATTTAAAGGTAAGTAAGGTACAGGTGAAAAGAAGGTAAGAGATGCCCAAGCACAGAAGGTTACGAATAATCCATATATCAGATAGAGGGATGGAAGCGTTGTAATTCTGTATCAAGAAATGATAGTGTTGTCGTCAGTGGCATATCTTCCAGGCTGTGGTTTCCATATATAGAGAGGTCTAGTTAAGAGAGTAAAGAATAGTTAGAGACGATATGATGTCTCTCTTTAGGTTCTATAATAACATAAGGAAATCTATGATGCTAGCAAGTTAAAGAAAGGTTGGGAGTAGTATAAATAGATATATGTAGGTCGCAAGCTAATGCATGGTAGAGCGACAAGGTTTTAGGTAGACAGGAGTAAGGATAAGAAAAGGTGAGTGAGAAGGTGACGAGAATAGGTAAGTCCTCAGGATTAAACCCATCGAAATAATAGAGCTGATGGTGTCTGTAAGTTATAAAAAGCTCACGACGGCCTGAATAGACTCGGAGGAGTTTAAGAATAGGATAATTTAGAAGAGATGGAATTCTAACCTAGTGGAAGAATAAGGGTGTAATTGTGATAGATAAGTGAATGACATTTAGGCCTTTGATTGGGTAATGATTCAAAGAAAAAGGATTTCATGAATTGTACAGGATTAAAATACCCCCTTAAGGTGAATAAACAATAGGCGGAAAAAAGTTCCAAAGTATGAGATGAAATTAGGCCATCATTCTTAAGATGAAAGTAATGAGAAAGAACTAAAGGACTTATATTTGTACATATAGGATAAACAACGAGAGAGTAACCTGGAGTTAGGTACCAAACCTCGGCAATAATAAACCAAAGAAAGTGTTATGGTATAGTAAAACCTACCTCAATGTAGTAAATCCATAAGGATAGATATACAAGGATACGAAACAAGATATAGCAATAGTCGTAATTTCGAAAAAGTACCGAGCGGAGAACTTCAGTACACCTATATATACCAGGAGGAACCGCTTGTCACAGTTCTGTATGTGTTCCCAAAGTAAGCCTTAGATATTGGCTAAAAGATGGAGGAAAAAGGACAAACGAGTCGCATAGGCGCACATACAAGGGCAAAGGCGTAGAGGCTTCATGATAGAAGGTCGCAACAACTACGAGATCGAAAGAATTCCAATAGCAAGTTTTGGTATGAGAAACAGGCCTAAAGGAGGGAAATAACCTATCCTTTGGATTTATTCACAAAATAGTTGCCTAGATGCAAAAGGAAAGCAGTAAGGTATTTGTCAGAGCTATAGGTTATAAGAATGATAAGTACATCAGTCAACATTCGAGGACGAATTTTCAAAGGGGAGAATGATGTTACACCCCATGTTTTCGTACGCAAAAATACGTTGTAAGTCAATTGATGTTAAGCTCATAAATGAGATCATCTTTGGAAATATATAAAGTAAGTTATCATGTTAACTTGGAGGTTAAAAATATTTAAGATCATGGACTGCAAGTACCAAGAGGGTTGGAAGGCTTAGAAGCTAAACCAATTGAAGAAAATAAGTTCCACTGAAAGTCGACAAGTTTGGAATGTTATAACATATACTTTTGGGGTGAGACTAGGGTGCTCAAAATGATAAGGAGGTTATGTTATGATTTATTTTTATCTAATGATAGTAGTGTGTTATGTTTTGAAGTCAAGAGAGTTGTGGAACAAAAGCTGGCAAAGATCATCACAAGTTACATTCATAAATATGCTGAAATTTAGGTCAAATGTAGATGAGCTTTTCTGCAATATATACTTGGAAATAGGTGATGATCTAACTACCATATTAAATATATACAAGTCTATTTTCTAAAAAAATAAACCGTTCATCGATATGACATAGGAGTAGAGAGATATTTGCAGTTTCACGAGACTGCGCAGACTGCATAGGTGACAAGTAGGTGTTTCATTAAAGATTTTTGAGCAATACATTTCGTGTGTTATATGAGGTATTTTTGGGGAATATTATATAACAAATTGAAGGTCTTGGAATTTAGTTTCTAACTCTCTTAACCGTTCGTTCATATGGCATCTGGATAAAAAGATATAAGAGTCATAAGAAAAGCCAATAATAGGGTGCTATGCTAGCACCTCTTTGACTTTTGAAAAATGGATATATATAGGCCTTATGTCGTCGCTTTCTTCACTTTTCCACATACCACGACCGGAAAAAGATGCCTAAACTTATCCTCTAGCTCTCTAAAAGGGTTTTGGGCTATCTATTCTGCTGATGTTTTATGGATTTTTGGAGTTTATAAAAAGTGTGGAGAAACACCACATAATGTCAGGGTGGTTGGTCGGTCGTTCGTCGTTACATTTTTAAGGTTATTTGACACTACTTTGGTTGTCCTTTTATGTATGAAGTGATTAGGGTGTGTGGGCTATTTTGTGGTATATTATGAAGATAAGGTTTGAAAATGATGCATACATGTTATTTTTTTGTTCTTGGTGATGTTGGTATATGGTATTGGAGGAGGGCCTTGATACAGGGGAGACGCTGCCCAAATTTATGTAAACGAGCTACTAGTTTAAGTTGCAGACTTAGCCTTTACTCCACACTGATTTTGAATCTCCTTGTGTTGTGGTAGATTGAGTTGAGTTGTTAGAAGAATTCATTAGAATGTATTAAGGACTCAACAGAGTTAAGGTATGTTAAGGATAAACCTTTCTTTCATTTCGGCATGATCCAGTAGCTACATGTATTTGATAACGAGACATAAAGAGAAGTTCATATTCATGAATTAATGTACATTTTCTTAATCTCATAAGTTACAACATTAACACTTATCGGGACTTCATATTTTGTTTAGTTTTTTCTTCTGTCAGCCAAGGAAGCAGAGAGTCTATATATATACAATATTATTGTATTTTCACCACTATTGAGCTATAATCGATGGGCATGCCCCAATTGGGCAACCTCTAATCAGATAGTGAGTTATATACCGAGCCTACTGTGGCCGAGCACCTATGAGCGAGCCTAGAATGGCCGAGATACAGAGCCTAGTATGGCCGAGCGCCTATGAGCGAGCCTACTGTGGAAGAGCAGTTACACATACCGAGCCTTATGAGCTGAACAACTATTTTACTTGCTATATTGAGAGAGTTGAGTCAGTATCATCAGGTAAGCATATCTTCAGATTTTCTTTGACTCCGAGTTACTTTCAGTTATTATATTATCAGCTCATTTTCAACTTTCAGTTATTCTGTTGCCTTACATACTCGGTACATTATTTCGTATTGACCACCTTTTTGCTGGGGACGCTGTATTTTATGATTGCAGGTCCTCATTGGCAGTTGGATAGACCCTCCCAGTAGACAAAGTCAAACATCAGCTTGGTTGGTAAGCTCCACTTCCTCGGAGTTACCACGTCTAGACCTTGGAGTCCATATATATATATAAACACACAAATTTGATAGGTAGGACGAGGCCTTATCCCAACCATGGTATAGTTCACTTATCTCTAGAGGCTTGTAGACGAGTCCTATATATTTTGTATAGCAGTAGATGTTCATGTCTTCTTCGTTGGCCTGCACAATTATATATATCAACTTTTGGGTGTGTTGACCCCTCATATGAGAGAGATGTTCTTTTCAGATGATTTAGAATATGGCCTCATCGGCCTAAGTTGAGGGTTACCCCTCTAGAGTTTACTATTATAGAGTGGTATGCTCGGGCCTTGTATGGCACCGGGTGCTGGCAATGCCTCTTCAGGTTTAGGGCGTGACATTGACGACCGCCATAATTGATTTTGTATGGAGGCACTCGAGTATTATGGCCTATAATGTGTAGATGGATCCCAACAAAATTATGGTGGAATAGACCACAACTCGAGGTTTGTATTTTCTGTAGTTATGGGAATTCGGTCACGTGTTGCAATGGTTCTCCTGAAATGAGTTAACTGAAAGGTTTCTACATGATGGAATGTGTATCTTTTTAGTGGTTCAGGAGTTATAATGGAATTCTAGTGCTCTCACGCATTGGTAGGATAGATGCGCTGAGCGGCATGACATTTGAAAGTTGAGGATCAAGGTTGCAATTTTGTGTTAACAAGAATGTCACGAGCTCGGATGAGCAGGAAAGGATTCAGATGTTTAGATTAAGCTGGTACTATGTTTAGCATCACCTGAGATCGGTGTCCTGTGTAAGAGGATTTGTGTTCAGATTGGCGGATCCTTGATTTGCTTTATGACATTAGTATTGGCTAGTGGTATGGATGTGCAAACTTTTTACCTGGTGCGGAAGGTTGTGGGAGTATATCCCACGGAAGGATCATATAAATGTGATATATAGTCACTTAGTTGATTGAAGATTGAAACCAAGTATGGAGATTGTGGTACTATTGCTAATGTTAGAATTTATGCCTGAAGAGCGCTCGGTTCATTTGGTTGCGAACTGTGGAAGTTTGTCCCGAATTTGACGGTGGTTTTTGTGTGTCATGGGAAAAATGTGTTATTGTGGATCCCTGGAAGATTATTGGCCTAATGCGGTATGATCGAAATTGGCTTGAGGTCCGTGGGTGGATCTTAATGTGAATGTGGGCTCTGTATCAGGTCGGATGTGTTCATTTTAGCATAACATTGTTTATGGAGGAGTATTTGCATTGGATGTTATTTCATCGTCAGCTATTTCAGGTAATACTATAGTGTGCCATGTGGGTTGCGAGACAGTTTGGTTATTTGTACTCGTATTGATATCCCGAGTAATTTGTGGTGTTGCGAGAGTAGGATGGCTCTCGAGATGCAAGTCATTTATTGCACCGTAGTTATGCTTGAGTTTTGTAGCATATGGCGCTATCCGTCTCTCCAGGGTTTGTATATTGCACTTCGCGTGCGTATGGTCGATATTCGAGTATTTCGTATTTATGAGCATTTGATCTCGATATGTATTTTATTATAGATTATTCTATGTGGATCGGGTGGCACGCCGCCACGGGTGTCATGGTTGGATCGGGTTGCACGCTGCAATGATATCATGGTTGGATCTGGTTCCAACCCACAACAACGTGATGTTGAGTACAGTTCCCTATACCTAATCTTGTGTGTTTTGTTTCTCAATTTCTGAGGAAGGTTCATAGTATCTTCTTGGTTGTTTAAGTAGTTCTGTGGGTTGAGTAATTCTTTCCATATTTCATTTTCTTTATGTATCACATTCGAGTTTGTAGCTTGTTGGCACGTTGTGGAATCATATGAGACTTCTGGCAGTGTCTGAGGTGGCTTATTGGCCGAGCAGCTTGCATTGGGTGAGACGAGGTTATTGGACCTGGGATTAGTGTGATCATATTTATATGAGGCACATTAAAGAGTAAAATATCGATATTCAGTCTAGAATGAGGTAATGACTCTTGTCAGGATGAGAGACTCAGTAAATTGTTATTCGACGTGTGGTTTCGAGTTTCTACACATCTCGTATGTCATGTCAGTATTATGAGATCTGAAACATGAATTATATGCTTCATGAGGTGTGTTGTTGGCAACAGATTCATGGGATTCAGCTATTGTTGTCTGGGGAAGTCATTATGGTTATGCAAATAATGTGGTGCATGGTGTGAATTCGGTAGGAGTATGCAATCATGTATTAGTACCTCGTTTAGTGATAGATACAGTGTTTGTATGTTGGAAACAGACCTGATAGAGAATTTCAGATGTTTGAAGTTAGTTCTAAGGCTTAATCGACAAAATAAAAAAGGAGGATTTGCAGGTTTGATTGAGCTGATGTGCTCAACTGGGTTGTGGTAGCACAAATAGGTGCACGAGGTGTTAAACAATGATTTTGGACCACTTAGGAGTAGTTGTTAGCATGTTCGAGGATGAACGTATGTTTAAGTGGGAGAGAATGTAACAACCAGACCAGTCGTTTTGATATCTAACGCATCGTTCAGTGGTTTGAGGCCATGAGCAGCTTCACTTCAGGCATTATGACTTATACGCGTGGTCAAAATTGAAATTTTGGAAGTACGGAGTGGATATGGAAAGAGAATTCTCATTTCGGAAGCTTAAAGTAAGAAGAATTTCACTAAGGGTTGATTTTGAGTAAACGACCTTGGAATCGGGGTTTTAAGGTTCCAACAGGTTCGTATCACGATTATGGACTTGGGGTGTGTCCGGATTGGGTTTTGGATGGCCCGGGAGCGTTTCGGCACCTATAATGGAAGGTTGCCATTTCGAAAGAATTTCATAAATTTTGGTTGAAGTGTGTTTCCATGTTATCGATGTCTGTTTGGGATTACTAGTCTGAGAATATCTCCATATGGTGATTCAGGTATTGGGAGCACATCCGGAGGTGGATTTGGAGGTTCATAGGTCATTTTGGGGTCATTTGGAAAAAGTAAGAAATTTGAAGGTTCTTGAGAAGTTGACTTTTTGATATCATGGTCGGATTCTGATTTCGGATGTTGGAGTAGGTCCGTAATGTCGAATATGACTTGTGTAAAAAATTTAGGTCAATCTGTCATGATTTGATAGGTTTCGGCATCGAATGTAGAAATTGGAAGTTCAAAAGATCATTAATCTTGAATTGAGGTGCGATTCATGGTTTAGGCGTAGTTTGTTGTGATTTGAAGTCGACTAGGTTCATAATGTGTTTTGGTTCATAATGTGTTTTGGGACATGCTGGTATATTTGGTTAAGGTTTCGCGTGGCCTCAGGTGGTTAACGGATCGATTTTGAAGTTTGAAGATTTGCTGAAGGGTGTTCTTTTCTTGTTAAATTGCACCTGCCAAAGGGGGCAGGGGTCGCAGGTGCTAAGAATTTCCTGCACCAACGGAGCCGCAGAACAGCACGAGGACCGCAGGAGCGAAAGCGTAAATTTGCTAGGTGGGGCGCAGATACCGTAACTGATGGGCCAACCTGGAGCCACACCTGCGGTGGGATTTCCGCAAGTGCGGAGCCACAAGAGCGGTTATTGAACCGCAGGTGCGAAAGTCGGGCAGGCAATGTGTTTCTTTAAAACGAGGGTTTAGCTCATTTTCGCCTCATTTCCTTCATGGGAGCCGGTCTTGGAGCAACTTTGGAGCTCCATATTCACCACCTATGTCAAGGTAAGTGATTCCCACCTATTTCAAGTAAAATACTTGGATTATATATGGATTTAGACAATAAAATTTGTAGAAATTTGGGATTTTAAAAGGAAAACCTAAAATTGACAATTTTTGATTTTGAACACGAATTTGGGCATGGAAATGAGAAAAAATTATATATTTGAGTTAGTAATGTTATGAGTATTGGAGTATATATTCATGATTTGCACATTTTTTGACTAGTTTTGGAGCATTGAGCATTGGCTTGAGTTATTGGAAGGGCTTGGGAGCCCGTGATGGAACTTTGGAGTGAGGTAAGTCTGCTTTCTAACCTTGTAAGAGGGAATTAACCCCATTGCTGAATTGAATTTATGTGTGCTCTTACTTGTGGGGCTACGTACGCACGAAGTAACAAGAGTGCGTACGTAGCTACTAATTATGCCTATGTACGGGTAGTTCTAGGTTTGCACCATGTTTTGTTGGTACCATTATTTGATTTTGCTTGTTATTTTCCATGAAAGAAATTAAGATCGAGTGTGCTTATGAAATGCCTTAAAAGGAGTCGAAATTGAAGATTTTTAGACTCGAAATTTTTCATTTGAATTATATATTTTTGAAAAGAATTGAAGAATATTACTATAATAATAATTTGATAAATCTATGTACAACCGCTTCGCAATTTATATTCCGCGACCGGAGAAAATTTACACTACTCTCATGAGAGTGGGTTGATCGCCTCGGCAGGTTAATAGATGCATCTATGATTCTCGTCGTTCGACCCTCGGCAGTGCACAACTTATATTTATATGTTTGATCGGGTCGTACGTCCTCGACATGACTTGCACATGATAGATCTTCAGAACTAAATTATAATTATAATTGATATTGCTTCGTTAGCTTGAGATATAAATTATTAATTGACGAAACCAGAGATAGAGACTCCGTAAATAATATTAGATATGCTTACTTACTTCTTGATTAGTGATCCTTCAGCTGCTTCATAACAATCATGTTTAATTATAATATCGGTATTTTATTAATAGCCCATAGTAAGTGTCGGAGTCGACCCTCGTCACTACTTCTTCGAGGTTAGACAGGATACTTACTGGGTACGCATTGATTTACGTACTCATACTACGCTTGCTGCGCATTTTTGGTGCAGGTGCATTTATGTTTAGCATCCTTGTGAGAGCAGAGGTGTGTATGCATGCAGAGACTTAGGTGAGTTGCACTCCTTATTACGGCCCGCAGTTAGAAGAGTCTCCTTCAAAGTATTTGTATTTTCTCCTGTCCAATTTGTATCCCAGGCAGATGTTGTATTTTATTTCATATTCTTAGATGATGCTCATGCACTTGTGACACCGGGTTTTGGAGCGATTATGGGTTGCACTATATTGAAATTTTTTAAAAATATTATTATTTACTATGTCAATTCCATCTTTTACTGTTAATCAAAGGAAAATGAAATTTCTAAAATATTAAATTTAGAACAAAAATTAAGTATTTATCGTCGGGACCGTGATGACGCCTAACACTGAACCCGCTAGGCAAGCGAACGTAAATATTTAATTTATATTATTCCTTTATTATTACCAAATAGTATGTGAAAAGACAACACTAACATAGATAGAAGTACAAAATGGAGCAAGGTATATAAGCTCAATGTATGCCTTTACGAACTTTCACAAAAACCAATCCCGGAACTTTGGAGTCACAAACTCACGAACTGTCTATGAATAATACACGTAACGGTCTGAATGAAATAAGTACATCTGTTTCTGAAGTAACTAGAACAGAATACAAGAAAAGAAGTAGGAAGGGACGCCAAGGCCTGCGGACGCCTGCAGGACTACCTCGGGGTCTCCACTGGACTGAAGGAAACAACCTCGATCAATAATCTGTAGGGTCCTACACCAGGATCTTCACAAAAGTGCAGAGTGTAGCATCATTACAACCGACCCCACGTACTGAGTAAATGCCAAGCCTAACCTTAGCGAAGTAGAGACGAGGCTAGGACACGACAACCAAAGTCAACATGTGCAGTTTAATGGTATACGAAGAAAAATAATACAAAGAGAAATAGACAGTCAAGCATAAGGTAAAAGGGGAGCATGCTGAGGGGAGGAAATCTCAAATAATGAAAGTAACGAGGTAACGCACAATTTAGATATAAATTTAAGCAACAGACTAATAATACGAAAACAAGTGCACGGCAACACCCTTCGTGCTTTTACTCTCATCTTCACCAGCAGAATCAATATATTTAGCACGGCATCACCCTTCGTGCTTTTACCTCACAATATTATGGAACGACATTTTCCTTCGTGAATTATCTCTCATATCATGGAACGACATAACCCTTCATGCTTTTACAATCACAAGATTGGCATGGCATCACCTTTCGTGCATTAACATTCACTCAAAATCTCACGCACGGCATCACCCTTCGTGATTTTCCACTCTTCCTCACCCAAACACATCACATGATAGCAATCTAACAAGGAACAATATAAGGGAGTAAACGGAAATAAACCATAACCTCCCGGCAAGGGAGTAAACGGTAGAATTAATACCGTCCCGGCAAGGGAGTCAACAACTATGTCCAATCTCTATTAGTGCATAACTTCACATAAGAATCTTCGACTAAAACTAATACTCAACACTATTCAATATAAAGGAATTTCCACCAACATGGATAACAATAAAGTGAAACTCAAGTATTACTTAACGAAAGCCACATGGATCACAATATTCGACTCACGGGCATGCTTGACGCCAACCTATAGGTACTCATCACCTCACCTATATGTTGAACACGATACTTACACATAGAAAATAGGACACAACACCTATTCCCTCAAGCTAAGGTTAAGCCAAACACTTACCTCAAATTCTACGACCAAACTCAAGCCTCGATTACCGCTTTCCCTTTTGAATTTGACTCCAATTCACTTGTATCTAGACATATTCAACTCAATAACATCAATAATTGCCAAACAATTCCATTCCAACGCTTAATTATAGATTTTACATCATTCTTCCAAAGAATAAAAAATCAACCCCGGGCCCGCTTGGTCAAAACACGAGGTTCAGACCAAATCCCGATCACCCATTCACCCACGAGCCCGAATATGTAATTAGTTTCTAAATCCGACCTCAAAACAAGGTCTAAATCCCAATTATTCAAAATGCCCTAACTCTACCCAAATCCCAAATTTTCTACCATTAAAACCCTAGAATTCTTGATAAAAGTTGATGAAAATCATTAGGAAATTGAAAGAAACTAGTTAGGGATCACTTACCTATGATCTGGGAAGAAACTCTTTTGAGAAAATCGCTCTTGGTCTCCTATTTTGGTGAAGAAATGAAAATGGAATCGGGTGAAACATCTAACTTAAACACAATGCCCGACCGTCGCACTTGCGCTTGCGCAGGTGCGGAAAATCCATCGCACCTGCGAAAATGGGCAGGGCCACTGGGTCCGAACCTACAGAGGTGCATCCACATCTGCGAAACCGCTTCTGCAAATATTTTATCGCACCTGCAAAATTGGGCTGACTGGGCTGGACCGTACCTGCGGCTAGGGATCCTCACCTGCGGTCTCGTACCTGCGGCCCAAGGCTCATAGATGCGGGCACACCAGAACTGGTGCACCAGCAGTGATTCTTCAACTCTAAATACCTCGGAACCTACCCGAAACTCACCCGAGCCCTCGGGGCTCCAAACCAAACATGTACACAACCTCAAAAATATCTACGGACTTACTAGTGCGGTCAAATAGCTAAATTAAAAGCTTAAACAACGAATTTAGCATTAAACTCCAAGAAAAATTCCAAAACTTCCAAAGTATCAAATTTCACAACTGCGGGTCCGAATCCCGTCAAATGACCTCCGTTTCTTACCAAATTTTACAGACACAACTCAAACATCACATTGAACCTGTACCGGGCTCCGGAAGAGAAATACGGGCCCGATACCATAAATTTCAAATATAACCAAATTTCCAAAAACTCTTATAGTTTTAGTAAAACAATTTCTTTCAAAAATTCATTTATCGGGTTTGGGACCTCGGAATTCGATTCCGGGCATACGCCCAAGTCCCATAATTTCTTACCTACCCTCGGGACCGTCAAATCACGGGTCCGGGTCCGTTTACCCAAAATGCTTACCGAAGTCAACTTAAATTCAATGTTAAGGTCAATTTAGCCTTTTTCTCAGTTTTTCACATAGAAGCTTCCCGGATATATGCCCGGGCTGCGCATGCAAACTGAGTTGAGATAAAAAGAGGTTTTCAAGGCCTCGGAGCACCGTTTTGACTTATAAAACAAAGGATGAACTTTTGGTTCATCATTTTTTCCACCTCTAAAACAATCGTTCGTTCTCGAACGGACATAGAAAAGTACCTGAATAGGGGAAAAAATGGGGATAACTTCTCCGCATATCGGACTCGAACTCCCAGGTAGCTACCTCGGCAAGCTGACCTATCCACTGGACACGAACTGAAGGATAACTCTTCGATCTCAACTGACGAACCTGTTGGTCTAATATTGCTACCGACTCCTCCTCATAGGTCAAATCATTGTCCAACTGGACACTGCTGAAATCAAACACATGGGCTGGATCCTTGTGGTACTTCCGAAGCATAGACACATGAAACACCAGATGCACAACTGAAAAATTTGGTGGCAATGCAAGTGTGTAGGACACCTCTCCCACTCTGTCAAGAATCTCAAATGGACCAATGAATTTAGGGCTTAGCTTGCCATTTTTTCCAAATCTCATCACGCCCTTCATTGGAGATACCCGAAGCAATACCCACTCCCCAACCATGAATGCCAAATCATGAACTCTGCGATCGACATAACTCTTCTGCCTGGACTGAGCTGTACGAAGTCTATCTTAAATGATCTTAACCTTATCCAAGGCATTCTGTGCTAACTTCGTACCCAACAACCGAGCCTCTCCCGACTCAAATGACCCAACCGTGACCGGCACCGCCTACCATATAATGCCTCATAAGGAGCCATATAAATGCTCGATTGATAGTTGTTGTTGTAGGAAAACTCAGCTAATGGCAAGAACTGATCCCAAGAGCCTCCAAAGTCAATGACACAGGCTTGTAGCATGTCCTCCAAAATCTGAATAGTACGCTCGGACTGTCTGTCCGTCTGAGGATGAAATAATGTGCTCAACTCAACCCTCGTGCCTAACTCACGCTGAACTGCCCTCCAGAATTGCGAGGTAAACTGCTAAACTCGGTCAGAAATAATAGACACGGGCACACCATGAAGGAGAACAATCTCCCTAATGTAGATCTCTACTAATCTCTCCGAAGAATAGGAAACTGCCACAAGAATGAAATGCACTGACTTGGTCAGACTATCCACAATGACCCATACTGCATCGAACTTCCTCTGAGTTCGTGGGAGTCCAAAAACGAAATCCATGGTGATACGCTCTCACTTCCACTTAGGAATATCAATCTGCTGCATCAATCCACCTGTCTCTGATGCTCGTATTTTATCTGTTAACAATTCAAGCACCGAGCTATATATGCCACAATATCCTTCTTCATCCTCCTCCACCAATAATGCTGCCGCAAATCCTGGTACATATTTGTGGCGCCTGAATGGATAAAATATCGAGAACTATGGGCCTCATCTAATATCAACTCACGAATTCCATCCACATTGGGTACACAAATACGACCCTGCATCCGTAAAACTCCATCATCACCAACTGTAACCTGTTTGGCATCACCGTGCCGAACCGTATCCCCGAGGACACACAAATGATGGTCATAATACTGTCGGTCTTGAATATGATCAAATAATGAAGAACGAGCAATGGTATAAGCTAGAACACGGCCGGGCTCAGAAACATCCAATCTCGTACTGATTGGCTAATGCCTGAACATCCAAACCACGTGATCTCCCTCCGACCGGAATATAAGCAAGACTACCCATCCTGGCTAACTTCCTACTCAAAGCATCAGCCACTACATTGGCCTTCCCCAGATGCTATAAGATGGTGATATCATAGTCTTTCAATAGCTCCAACCATCTCCTTTGCCTCAAATTCAACTCCTTCTACTTGAACAAATATTGCAAACTCTTGTGATCCGTGAAAACCTCACAAGACATGCCATATAAATAATGCCTCCAAATCTTCAGCACGTAAACAATGACTGCTAACTCCAAATGATGATCTGGATAATTCTTCTCGTGGATGTTAAACTGACACGAAGCATATGCAATAACCTTGCCTTCCTGCATCAACACTGCACCAAGTCCAACCCGTGATGCATCACAATACACCGTATATGGCCCTGAACCTGTGGGCAAACCAACACCGGTGCCGTGGTCATGGCTGACTTAAGGTTCTGAAAGCTCGCCTCACACTCATCTGACCATCTAAACTGGGCACCCTTCTGAGTCAACCTGGTCATCGGGGCTGCAATAGATGAAAAGCCTTCCACAAATCGACGATAGTAACCTGTTAAGCCCAAGAAACTCCGAATCTCAGTAGCTCACGTGGGTCTAGACCAATCCTTGACTGCTGAAATCTGCTTGGGATCCACCTGTCTGCTGATACAACATGACCCAGGATTGAAACTGAGCTCAACCAAAACTCACACTTAGAAAACATAGCATACGACTAAATGTCCTTCAAAGTCTGAAGAACGACTCGAAGGTGCTGCTCGTGCTCCTCCCGGCTGCAGAAATAAATCAGAATATCATCAATGAAGACAATCACGAAGGAATCCAAATAAGGCCTGAACACTCGGTTCATCAGGTCCATAAAAGTTGCTGGGGTATTTGTCAACCTGAATGACATCACTAAGAACTCATAATGCCCATACTGAGTGCGAAAAGCTGTCTTAGGGACATTGGATGCCCTAATATTCAACTAATGGTAGCCGGATCTCAAATCGATCTTCGAAAATACATTGGCACCCTGAAGCTGATCAAACAAATCATCAATTCAAGGCAATGGATACTTGTTCTTGATGGTCACCTTGTTCAATTGCCGATAATCTATACACATCCTCATCGACCCATCCTTCTTCTTAACAAACAACATCGATGCACTCCAAGGAGAGACACTAGGCTTAATGAAGCCTTTATCAAGCAAATCCCGCAACTGTTCTTTCAACTCCTTCAACTCTGGCGGGGCCATACAATATGGCGGAATAGAAATGGGATGAGTGCCCGGAGCCAGATCAATGCAAAATTCAATATTCTTGTTGGGTGGCATACCCGACAGGTCTGCAGGGAACACCTCTGGAAACTCATGGACTATGGTCACAGACTCCATAGAAGGAATCTCGGCACTAGAATCACGAACATAAGCCAAAGAGGCCAAACACCCCTTCTCAACCATGCTTCGAGCCTTCATATATGAGATAACCCTGCTGGAAGAATAACCAGGAGTCCCTCTCCACTCCAGTCGAGGCAACCTCGGTAATGCTAATGTCACGGTCTTGGCATGACAGAACAGTATGGCATGGTAAGGCGACAGCCAATCCATCCCCAAAATAACATCAAAATCTACCATACCCAGGACCAGAAGATCTACACTGGTCTCAAGACCACCAATAACCACTACACATGAACGGTAGATATGATCTACTACAATAGAATCACCCACTGGTGTAGACACATATACACGAGTACTCAGAGAATCACGAGGCATAACCAAATAAGGAGCAAAATAAGATGACACATAGGAATACGTGGACCCTGGATCAAATAAACCTGAAGCATCCCTGCTGCAAACTGAAACCAAATCTGTGATAACTGCATCGGAGGCCTCAGCCTCAGGTCTGGATGGAATAGCATAACATCGGTTCTGGGCACCAGTCTGAACTACATCCCTGGGACGGCCTCTTACTAGCTGACCTCTACCTCTAGCGGCCTTGCCTCCACCTCTAACGTCCTGACCTCCACCTCTAACACCTCGACCCCCACCTCTAGCTGGCGAAGCGGGCGGTGGAACACCTAGTACTGGAACCATGGAACGAGAACCCTGGTGCGAATAACTACTCAAGGCTCGAGGGAAAAATCTAGCAATGTGCCGCTGATCACCACAAGTATTACAAGCCCTCTGCTGCTGAGGCTGCGGACCTTGAAGCTGACCTTGACAACCTGGGTAACCAACAAACCCTGAATCGGCGGTGCACTAATAGAAGTTGATGGTGCACTGTAGGGAAACTGATCAGAATACTGCATATGAGAACCACAACTACCTGGAGCAGTGCGAGAAACCTGAAGTGCCGAATGAAACGGCCTAGGAGGATGACCCCTACCAAAAGAATCCGTGCCTCCATATGAGGCGCCACTGAACCTGCCAAAATGATGGGGTCTCTTGTCAGACCCCTGACCACCCCCTCCAACAAAACCATCTCAACTTGTCTGGCCACATTGGCTGCATCCTGGAAAGAAATCTCACTCCCTGTCTCCTTGGCCATCTACTATCTGATCGGCTGAGCTAGCCCCTCCATAAATCTCCTCACCCTCTCTCGCCTGGTGGGAAGTATCATAATAGCATGTCAGTCCAAGGTAACAAATCTAGTCTCGTACTTAGTGACGGTCATAGACCCTGCTGGAGACGCTCAAACTGCCTCCATAGATCCTCCATCTGAGTGATAGGAAGAAACTTCTCCAGAAATAACTGAGTGAATTGGGCCCAAGTCAAGGCCGATGATCCAACTGGTCTGGCCAAACAATAGTCTCTCCATCAAGTCTTGACGGGACATGACAGACGAAAGGTAGCAAAGTTGACCCCATTGGTCTCCACTATCCCCATGTTCCGTAGAACCTCATGGCAGCAATCCAAATAGTCCTGGGGATCCTCAGAATATGCACCTCTATAAGTAGTAGTGAAAAGCTTGGTGAACCTGTCCAACCTCCACAAAGCATCAGCAAACATAGCTGCTCCATCACTGGTGCGAGTAGCGGGAGTCTGGGCTCCTCCCCCAGCCTGAGAGACGGCTGGTTCTACAGGAATCAAACCTGCCTGAGCAACACTCCCCATGAGGCCCACTAGACGGACCAGAGCATCCTGGACTACTGGGGTGGAAATAAGCCCCTCAGGGACCTGAGCTGGCCCAACCGGGACTATCTAGGCAGGAACCTCATCAGAAAACTCTACCTGAGGCTCCTCCAGTGGGGCTGCTACTCTGAGCTGAGCTATGCCCCCGCCTCAGCCTCTAGCACAGCCTCAGCCTCATCCTCGACCTCTCACAAGAGCTACAACTGGAGGCTCGGGCTGCTGATCAGTGGATGAAGAAGCACGTGTTCTCGCCATATGCGAGAGAATAGAATAGAAATACAGTTAGCATTTAGAATTCAAATTGCACGATAGAGAAGAAAAAATGTGAAGTCATTCCTAAACTCTCCAGCCTCTAGGGGATAAGCACAGACGTCTCCATACCGATCCCTCAGACTCTACTAAGCTTGCACATGAATTTGTGAGACCTAGGCACCTAGTTCTGATACCAACTTGTCACAACCCGAATTTACAACTGTCGGGACCTTGATGGCGCCTAACATTGAACCCCCTAGGCAAGCCAACGTAAATATTCAATTTATCTTATTCCTTTTTATTACCAAATAGCATGCGAAAACACAACACTAACATAGATTGAACAAAATGGAGCAAGGTATATAAGCTCAATGTATGCCTTTACGAACTTTCACAAAAACCAATCCCAGAACTTTGGAGTCACAAACTCACGAATTGTCTATGAATAATACACATAACAGTCTGAATGAAATAAGTACATTTGTTTCTTAAGTAACTAGAATGTAATAAAAGAAAAGAAGTAGGAAGGGACGCCAAGGCCTGCGGAAGCCTGCAGAACTACCTCGGGGTCTCCACTGGACTGAAAGAAGCAACCTCGATCTATGGTACGTAGGGTCCTACACCGGGATCTGCACAAAAGTGCAGAGTGTAGCATCAGTACAACCGACCCCGTGTATTGACTAAGTGCCGAGCCTAACCTCGGCAAAGTAGTGACGAGGCTAGGACACGACAACCAAAGGATGTGCAGTTTAATAATATACGGCTAATAATAATACAACGAGAAATAGACAGTTAAGCATAAGGGAAAAGGGGAGCATGCTGAGGGGAGGAAATATCAAATAATGAAAGTAACGAGGTAAGGCACAATTTAGATATCAATTTAAGGAATGAATAGTAATACGAAAATAAGTGCACGGCATCACCCTTCGTGCTTTTACTCTCATCCTAACCATCAGAATCAATATATTCGGCACGACACCACCCTTCGTGCTTTTACCTCATAATATCATGGCACGACATTATCCTTCGTGCATTATCTCTTATATCATGGCACGACATCATCCTTCGTCCTTTTAGAATCACAATATTGGCACGACATTAACATTCACTCAAAATCTCACGCACGACATCACCCTTCGTGCTTTTACACTCTTTCTCACCCAAACACATCAAATGATAGCAATCCAACAAGGAACTATATAACGGAAAAACGAAAATAAACCATAACCTCTTGGCAAGGGAGTCAACAGTAGAATTAATACCGTCTCGGCAAGGGAGTCAACAACTATATCAAATCTCACTTAGTGCATAACTTCAAATAAAAATATTCGACTGAAACTAATACTCAACACTATTCAATATCAAGGAATTTCCACCAACATGGATAACAATAAAGTGAAACTCAAGTATTACTTAACGAAAACCACATGGATCACAATATTCGACTCACGGGCATGCTTGACGCCAACGTATAGGTACTCGTCACCTCACCTATATGTTGAACACGATACTTATACATGTCAAATAGGACACAACACCTATTCCATCAAGCCAAGGTATTACCAAACACTTACCTCAAATTCCACGACCAAACTCAAGTCTCGATTACCGCTTTCCCTTTTGAATTTGACTCCAATTCACTTATATCTAGATATATTCAACTCAATAACATCAATAAATGCCAAACAATTCCACGCGTAAGTATAGGTTTTACATCATTCTTCCCAAAAAGTCAAAAATCGACCCCAGGCCCGCTTAGTCAAAACACGAGGTTCGGACAAAAACCCGATCACCCATTCACCCACGATCCTGAATATGTAATTAGTTTCTAAATCCGACCTTAAAACGAGGTCTAAATTGAAATTATTCAAAAAGCCCTAAATCTACCCAAAACCCCAATTTTCTACCATTAAAACCCTAGAATTCTTGATAAAAGTTGATGAAAATCATTAGAAAATTGAAAGAAACTAGTTAGGGTCACTTACATATGATTTGGAAAGAAACTCCCTTGAGAAAATCGCCCTTGGTTCCCTATGTTGGTGAAGAAATGAAAATGAAATCGGGTGAAGAATCTAACTTAAACACACTGCCCGACCGTCGCACCTGCGGTACCTAGGTCTCACCTGCGGTTGTGCAGGTGCGGAAAATCCATCGCACCTGCGGAAAGGGGCAAGGCCACTGGGGGCTGCACTTGTCGAGGTGCATCTACATCTGCGGAACCGCTTTTGCGGAGATTTTGTCGGACCTGCGGAATTTGGCTGACTGGGGCTGGACCGCACCTGCGGCTAGGGATCCGCACCTGCAGTCTCGCACCAGCGGCCCAAGGCTCGCAGGTGTGGGCACACCAGAACTTGTGCACCAGTAGTGATTCTTCAACTCTAAATACCCAGGAACCTACCTGAAACTCACCCGAACCCTCGGGGCTCCAAACCAAACATGTACAGAACCTCAAAAACATCCTACGGACTTACTCGTGTTATCAAATCGCAAAATTAACATCTTAAACAACGAATTTAGCATTAAAATCCAAGAAAAATTCCAAAACTTCAAAAGTATCAAATTTCACAACTACGGGTCCAAATCACGTCAAATGACCTCCGTTTCTTACCAAATTTTACATACACAACTCAAACATCGCATTGAACCTGTACGGGGCTCCGGAATCAAAATACGGGCCCGGTTCCATAAATTTCATATATAACCAAATTTCCAAAAACTCTTATATTTTCCGTAAAACAATTTCTTTCAAAAATTCATTTCTCGGGCTTGGGACCTCGGAATTTGATTCCGTCCATACACTCAAGTCCTATAATTTTCTACGGACCCTCCGGGACCGTCGAATCACGGGTCCGGGCCGCTTACCAAAGTGCTGACCGAAGTCAACTTAAATTCAATATTAAGGTCAATTTAGCATTTTTCTCAATTTTTCACATAGAAGCTTCCCGGATATATGTCCGGGCTGTGCATGCAAAACGAGGTGAGATAAAAGGAGGTTTTCAAGTTCTAGGAACACCGTTTTGACTTATAAAACAAGGAATGACCTTTTGGGTCATCACAACAGTGGTGTCAGATGCCATCATGACCTTTAATTGATTTTGGATCGTGACAAGAACAATAAATTAAACCCTAAATTTATAAAAGCAATAGACAAAAATATAACAATAAATTAAACCCTAAGTTTTAAGAATTATAATATCTTTAAAAACACTAGGTGGCTAACTTTTACATGGTAGAAGAAGCCACGGTTGAACAGTGGTGAGAAGGGAGAACATATGCATATTAATACTTCAGTTTTAGCAACAACAACATATGTATACATATTATTGTTATATTCACATATGCTATATTAATATAAGTATACATATGATGTTAATGGTAAAACATAAGTATTAATATAGCATTACATCTTATATACAGGTATACACCTCTTTTTCAATGTGTTATAGTAAGTTTTAATCAAATATAATTGAATTTCCAATTGATCCACTGATAAATATCCGAGCAAAGTACTAATAAGGTGATCGAGCATAAAGCATTCAAGATTATGTGTATGTATGTGTGTGCATATATATATATATATACTAGTCGTAGGGTACGCGCTTTGCACGCGTACCCTATATAAAAGTGAATATATGATCTTACAAAATTAAGTAATTATTATTAAATAATGTGTTTGAACTATTAAAAAAGTTAACAGAAAATATAAGTTCCTAAAATTGATAAATGTTGATCTAATTTAGCTAGTTCAACAAATAAATAATACTACCCTGTAAAAGTTCTTATATGCTTGTCAGGACCCGATTTGACCCTCCGAAAGGTGTCGTGACAACACCTAATGTTTAAGACTAGGTAAGCCTAATATTACGAAAATGTAAAGAAAACACAACAGTTAAAGATAAACAAGCATATTGTGAATAACCAAAATAATGCCACTCGGCATATACAAAAGATAGTTTCCCGAGACCCGGAATATCGCTAAGTCACAAGCTTCTGTAATTAATATTGTATCTCTATACAAAAGTTTGAAGATACATAAGAAGACTCTAGATGAGATAGTAGAAGGGGACTCTAAGGATTCTGTGAATGCGGGCAGAAGTACCTTGAAGTCTCCTAGAAATCAGCAACACGTACTATCCTCGAGGCTAGTAGCTCGTACCTGGATCTGCATAAAAAAACATGTGCAGGAAAGGGCATGAGTACACCACAATGGTATCCAGTAAATACCAAGCCTAACCTCGGTCAAGTAGTGACGAGGTCATGTCAAGGCCCTACCAGAGTAAATATATCAAACAGTAAAACATATAAGTAAGTTTGTGGTAAAATAATTAAAGAAATTCTCAATATTTAGTAGTTAAAGGAGCCCTCGCCTCGGAACAAGGTAAAACACAGTAGGAAAAACTCCCGGGATATCGTCCCGTAGTTCCAAATGATTATGCAGTGCGGGGGATCTCCTGGAATACGTCAGAAGTGCCAAATGTAAATATGCAGTGCAGGGGATCTCTCGGAATACGACCGTAGTCCAAAAATAAATATGCAATACAGAGGAATCTCCCGGAATACGTCCGCAGTCCCAATTTAAATATGCAAGGCAGGGGGAATCTCCGGGAATATGTCCGTACTCCCAATTTAAATATGCAATGCAAGACAAAATGACAGGTATGTCATCAAGTTACACAGATTAAACAAAAGACGAGTAAGGAAAATAAGGACTTAACTAAGCATGGCGCACAGAAGATCAATTAGGCAATTAAACATGTACGCATGCTTCCCTAATCTAAGCTAAACAATTAACATATTAATGCAATTTGATAAGGAAAAATAGTTTATGACTAACCTGTGTACGTACTCGTCACCTCACGTACACGGTTCCCACCCATCAATTAATATCAAACATCCTTAGGGGAAGTCCCCAACACAAGGTTAGGCAAGCTACTTACCTCAACCGCTCAACTCAACTCGATATCACGTTCTTGCCACGAGTATCCGACCCTAAATGGCCAAAATCTATCCAAATAAATTGCATAATGTAAATATAATTACAAGCAACTCATTTAATTAATTAATTCGAAGCTAAAGCGCGAAATAGGAAAAATGCCCAAAAAGTCTCCTTGGGCCCACGTCTCGGAATCGGGTAAAATTTACAAATTACAAACACCTATTCACTCACGAGTCTAACCATATAAAAATTTACACAAATCCGATATCAAATTCTCGATCAAAATCCCAATTTTTGGCCTAGGAACTTTTTCCCAATTTTTCACCCCAATCCGAAATTAGATGATAAAACTAAGCATATATTAGCGGGAATTAATCAAAACTAAGTAAGAATCGCTTACCCCAAACACCTATGTGAAAATCCCTCCAAAGATCGCCTAATCCCGAGCTCTCAAGTCCAAATGGTGAAAAATGACATTAACCCTACATTTTGAACATTTTAAATCTGCCCAAGCATTCCTTAATCGCGATCGCGAAGAACAACTTTGCTGCCTCATGGTTTTTACTCTATGAGATCGCATCACACCCCACGCGAACCTGATGCAGTGGTTCTTCAAACTTAAGAGCAACGCCCACCTCCCTTTGCCGCCTTATTTCTTCTTCGCGAATGCGGCCTGGCCCAAGCGTTCGCGATGCACAACCTGACTGACCTACGTGATCGCATCCCATCTCTGTGATCACGAAGATTTAACCCATTTGGCCTCCCATTTACCCTACACGATCACGATCCTCCTCCCGCGATCGCGATGGAGAACGCACCTGCTGCAGAACACCAGCAAACCAGCCAACTCCGTAAGTCCAAAAATGACCTGTTCAGCATCCGAAACACACCCGAGGCCCCTGATACCTCAGCCAATCCTACTGAACAATCCTATAACACCATATCAACTTAGTCGAGTCTTCAAACAACCTCGAACAACACCAGAAACATGAATTAAGCACGTATTCAAGCCTAAGAACTTAGAATTTTCTAAGTTCTACAAACAATGCCGAAACACATCAAACATAGTCCGAGTAACCTAAAATTTGACACACGGATCACAAATGACACTACGAACCTACAACCACTCTAGGAATTCCTTTCCGAGCTCGATATCAAAATTCCCCTATCGGCCAAAATCACCGAAAATCTAACTTTCACCAATTCAAGCCTAAATCTACTACAGACCTACAAAACACATTCCGGACGCGCTCCTAACCCTAAAATCACTCAACGGAGCTAACACAGTCGACGTAATTCCATTCCGTACTCGTCTTCACATAGTTCCGACTACAGTTCAAATTCTAAGTCTTAAACTCACAAATAGGGACTAAGTGTCCCAGAGTTCTCCGAATTCCATAACCAATAATTGCGACCAATCCGAATAGAAGAAAAAATGTGGGGAAAGCAGTTATTAGGGGATCAGGGCACTAACTCTCAAAACGACCGGCCGGGTCGTTACATTCTCCCCTCTTAGGAAAATTGTTCGTCCTCGAACGAGTAATGAGACATACCTGAAGCAGGGAAAAAAATGAGGGTACTGGCTGCGCATATCCTGCTCGGTCTCCAAAGGTGCCTCCTTGACCGACTGGCCCCTCTACTGGACCTTCACTGAAGCAATATTCTTTCACCTGAGCTTCCGGACCTGCATGTCCAAAATTGTTATTGGTACCTCAACATAAGACAGATCTTTGTCCAATTGGACTGAGCTAAAATGTGATACTTGAGTCGGATCATCGTGATACATCCGGAGCATAGAGACGTGGAATACCTGATGAACTACTGCTAGGATGGGAGGCAAGGCAAGCTCATAAGCAACCTCCCCAACGCGCCGCAATACCTCAAATGGACCAATGAACCTCGGACTTAGCTTGCCCTTCATCCTGAATCTCATGACGCCCTTCATAGGTGATAGCTGAAGCAAGACCCGCTCGCCATCCATAAATTCCAAATCATTAACTTTCCGGTCCGCATAACTCTTCTGTCTAGATTGGGCGGTGCGAAGTATATCCTGAATCACCTTCACCTTATCCAGGTATCCCGAACTAAATATGTATAGAAAATCGGGCCTCGCCTGGCTCAAACCATCCCACTAGGGACCGGCACCGCCTACCATACAAAGCCTCATACAATGCCATCTGAATGCTGGACTGGTAACTGTTGTTGTAAGCAAACTCTTCAAACGACAAGTATTGAGCTTCTGAAAGATCTCCTCACACTCCTCGGTCCACCTGAATATAGGTGCTACAATAGATGAAGATCCTTCTACAAAGCAACGGTAGTACCCCGCCAAACAAAGGAAGTTGTGGATCTCCATAGCTGATGACGGTCTAGGACAACTCTGCACCGCCTCCATCTTCTTCAGATCTACCTTGACCCCATCACAAGACACTATGTGGCCCAAGAACGCCACTGAATCAAGCCAGAATTCACACTTAGAAAGTTTTGCATACAATCTCTTCTCCCTCAAAGTCTGAAGCACGATCCTCAAGTGCTGCTCATGATTCTCCCGAGATCGGGAATATACCAGGATGTCATCAATAAACACAACGACGAAGGAATCAAGATAAGTCTAGAACACAGTGTGCATCAAATGCATAAAGTCTGTTGGGGCATTGGGCATCCCAAATAACATGACAAGAAACTCATAGTGACCATATTTGGTACTAAAGGTAGTCTTTGGGATGTCCGGCTCCCGAATCTTCAACTGATGATAGCCAGAACGCAAGTCAATCTTGGAAAATACCCTGACACCCTGTAATTGATCAAATAAATCATCGATGCAAGGCAAAGGATACATGTTCTTCACTGTAACCTCTTTCAACTGCCAATAATCAATACTTCAAAAATAAGACCGGAGCGCCCTAAGGTGATACAATGGGCCTTCTGAAACCCTTATCAAGCAACTTATGCAATTGTTCCTTCAACTACTTCAACTTAGGAGGAGCCATACGGTAATGAGGAATATAAATGGGCTGAGTGCATGGCAACAAATCAATGCCGAAATCAATGTCTCTATCGGGCGGCATACCCGGAAGATCAGCTGGAAATACATAAGGGAAGTCCCTCACTACTGGGACTGACTCAATTGTAAGGGTATCAACACTGACAACTCTCACATAGGCCAAATAGGCATCACAACCCTTCTCCACCATCTGATGAGCCTTAAGAAATGAAATGAACCTAAGGGGAGTATACTCTAAGGTACCTCTCCACTCTAATATCGGTAAGCCTTGCATAGCCAGTGTCACAGTCTTAGTGTGACAATCAAGAATAACATAATGGGGCGACAACTAGTCCATTTCCAAGATAACATTGAAATCTTCCATAATGAGTAATAACAAATCAACCCTGGTCTCGAAACCACTAAGAACAATCAAACACGACTGATATACGCGGTCCACAACTAGAGAATCTCCCACAGGAGTAGATACATAAATAGGGGAACTCAAAGAATCCCTAGATTTCCCCAAATATGAAGAAAAATAAGAAGACACTTATGAATACGTAGAGCCAGAGTCAAATAATACTGATGCATCCCTATGATAGACTGGAACGATACCTGTGATAACTGAATCTAAAGCGACGGCCTCTAAATAGGCTAAAAGGGCATAGTACCTCGCCTGACCTCCCCCTCAAGGAGACCTCAGCCTCCCCGAACTCCACCTCGAGCTGACTGAGGATGTGGAGTGGCAGCTGGGGCTGGAAGAATAGCTAGAGGACCAGGTGGAGCACGTAGAGGTGATAAGTCTATGGAGGTGCACCCTTCCTGTCTCTAGGGCAATTTCTCACCATGTGATGAGTGTCACCACACTCAAGGCAACTCCTCGGAGGACGCTGCAGCTGAGAATGACTCAGAACTAGCCTGCTGGACTGGCCGGTAATAGCACCTTGAGTAGGAGGGATACTGGACACTGGCAGTGCATAATAGGGCTCCTGAGGTCTAGGAGGAGCTGGAACACTGTTGGCCGCTGGAAGAGCTGAATGAATAGGTTGACTCACAAAACCCCTACCATTAGCGTGTTGTTGGTTCACGAGCTCCTGAATAATGACAAGTCTATCGAGACCTCTTGGCCTCTCTCTCCTCTCGGTCCCGGATAAACATGCCCTCCACTCTCCTGGAAATGCTCACTGCATGCTGATAAGTGATGTCCATCTCCAACTCCCTGGCCATACTGGTCTGAACACTGGGATGTAGTCCCTCAATGAAGCGACGAACCCTCTCCCTGACTATAGAAACCAAAGCCGGTGCATGCCGAGCTAACTCGCTGAAACGGACTACATAATCTGACATAGTCATAACACCCTGGTGAAAGTACTCAAACTCTGCGCGTCAAGCATCCCTGAGTCTCTGAGGAACATACTCATGCAAGAACATCTCTGAAAACTGAGTCCAAGTGATTGAGGTTGCCTCATCCGGACTACTCAGCTCATAAGCACGCCACCACTTATATGCCGCTCCCTTCAGCTGGAAAGGGGTAAAAGATACCCCACTCGTCTCCACACTGCCCATAGTGCAGAGAATACGATGATAGTCCTCAATAAAACCCAGAGCGTCATCTAAAGCTAGTCCACTAAAAGTAGGTGGGTGGTACTTCTTGTACCTCTCAAGTCTGAGTTGGTTTTCCTCAGAGGCAGCTACCCTGGTCTCATGCAGAACTGGAGCCACTGAGGGCATAGGAATAAACTCTGAGGCCTGATCCACCTGTACCCTCTGCTCAGGAGTGCGGGCTACGGGTGTCTGTTTTACTCCCCCGGCCTGAGATGTGGCGAGAGCTATCGGAAGTAGTCCAGCCTAAGCTAGAGTTCTGAACATGCTCATGATTTGAGCTAAAGTCTCCTTGAAGGCTGGAGCAGTAATAGGGATCTCCGGTGCCGGCCCTCCAACTAGAGATGCAAGGGGATCCTCTGGCGCAGCTCTTGCAGGTGCTCGGGCTGCACCACGTGGTCGTCCTCTTCCTCGACCCCGGCCTTGGGCAGCTCTGGCAGGGGGTTCGAGTGCTTGATCATCGGTCCTCCCATAGGGGTCCTCACCATCTGTGAGAAAGAATAGAATATGAGTTTAGAATTTTGATGTCAATAACTCACACGACAAGGAAATCAAAGAAATATGATTATTCTTAACAGATACATAGCCTCCTGAAGATAAGTACGGACGTCTTCGCACAGATCCATGAGACTCTAATAAATCGGCTTGTGACTCGGGACTCCTATGAACCTAGATGCTCTAATACTAACTTGTCACGACCCAATTTGACCCTCTAAAATTTGTCGTGACGGAACCTAGTCTTTACAACTAGGAAAGCCTAATATTACAAAAATGTAAAGAAAACACAACAATTAAAAAATAAAACAGCATATTATGAATAATCAAAATTAATTCCACTCGGCCTATACAAAAGATAGTTTCCCAAGACCTGAAATATCGCTAAGCCATAAGCTTTTGTAATAAATTTGTAACGACCGGGCTGGTCGTTCCAAGAGTTTAGCCCAGTTTCCCCCATTTTTTCTTCATTCTTCTATGGTTCAGCTATTTTATGTTGCGTTGGGTTGATTGGTTAGGGTTCAGAGTGGTTGTGGAGAGGAATGAGACACTTAGTCTCTTAAGTTGGTGATTTAGTTGGAAAAGTCAACCAGAAATTGACTTATAGCAAAATGATCTTGGAATGTGGTTTTTATGGATCGGATAGCTTCATCAGGTGATTGGGTACTTAGGAGTATGTTTTGAATGTCATTCGGAGGTCCGGAGTAGATTTAGGCTTTGACTGGCGAAATTAGATTTTTGGCAATTTCCGGTCGGTAGTGGAAAATTAGCTATCGGGGTCGAAATAGAATTCGGGAACTTGCGATAGGTTCGTATTGTCATTTGGGATGTGTGTACAAAATTTTATCTTATTCGGATGTGGCTTGAGTGGTTTCGGCATCGTTGGCGAATTTAAGAAGTTTAGAAATCCGTAGGCTTGAATTATGCATCTATTCGGTGTTTTGATGTTGTTTTGGGTCTTCCGAGGGTTCGTCTATGTTTGGGTGATCATATATGACTTGTGGGTAGAGGACGACCACGTGGTGCAGCCCGGATATGAGTTCGGATAGTTGACGGATGCGATTTTGGCATTAGAGTTTGCTGGTGTGAGACTGTTACGTGATTCTGCAGATGCGGAAGGGTACCCGCAGGTGCGGGTTGGCCATCACAGGTGCGGAAATTGTTAGCTAGAGAAGAACCGCAGATGCGAGAGATGGGCCACATCTGCGAGCCCTCATGTGCGGTAGGTGGAATGCAGGTGCGGAACTTGGGATTTAATTGAAACATCGCATGTGCACACCTTGGACCGCAGGTGCGAGAAAGTGGCATTCGCTGGGCAGAACCTATAAATAGATGCCTTCATGATATTTGGTCATTTTTCCTCAATTTTTGTGGATTTTGGAGCTTGAGGCTGTGATTTCAAGGGGGAATTAAGTGTGTTCACTGAGGTAAGCTACTTGGACCTTATATCATGTGTTTATAGCGATTACTCCATTGTTTGATCATGTTTTACTGGAGAAATTTGGGAGATTAGGGCTTTAAATTTGAGTGTATAATTTGAGGATTTGAGGGTCCATTTAGGGTCCGATTTTGATGTATTCGTTATGCATGAACTCGTGAGAGCATAAGGATTCTAGTTTTGTGGTTTTTATCGAAATCCGAGTTGTGGGGTCGGGGGTCAGGTTTTGCCAATTTCGAGATTTTTTATGTGAATTGATTATTTTCGAGTAGGCTTTGTTCCTTTGGCATATTTGGATGATATGAATCTATTTTTGAATAGATTCGAGGTGTGTTGGGGCCGTGTCGAGTGTCATGGGCCTCGCGGAGTAGATTCTCATCCGGTTTGAGGTAAGTAATGATTGTAAATCTGGACATTAGTGTACGAAACCCCGGACATCGCATTATACCACTATTTTGGAGTGGCGCGCATGCTAGATGACGAGTGTGTGGCATACACTATTGGGGATTGTGACTTGGTCCGTCTCTTATAAATCATATGATATTTCATATTTCAAATATTATTACTATGTTTTGGGTTGAATGTCATATTTGGGTCTCGTGCCAAGTGTTTGGACCCCTTGGGGGCTTTTTATTACTATTTCCTCGCTATTTTGATTTGAAAGTTGCACTCATTCATGATTTTTCCTGATTAATGTTTGATTGAGTTTCATTACCCCACTTTGATGCATATTAAAGATGTTTTGGGACGAGTTCCCCATTTTTACTGATAGCCTGTGTGGCTTTTTGAGAGGTTCCTGACTGAGTGAGGCCGAGGGCCTATGCAGTAAGGATATTATGGGATCGGGCTGCGTGCCGCAGCATGTTACACTATTTATGATATATGAGAGACCGAGATCCTAAGTGATTATGCCACGAGATGGCTTGTTACAGCGCTTGGACTGTAGGAGCCCCTCCGGAGTCTGTACACCCCCAGTGAGCGCAGGTACTTACTGAGTGCAAGTGCCGAGTGACGAGTGATTAGAAGGCATGTGTGACTGTGAGGTTGCCCAAGGGGCTAATTCTGAGTGACTGTGAGGCGTGCTGAGTGACTGTTTTCGAGTGATGTTACGCCTGAGGGGAAGTTTATGAAATTTGTTTTTGCCCGAGAGACTATTGATGATTTCTGGAATTTTTGCACTAAATTCTTCTTGAATTTCTATGGAAACCATTGAAAAGTACAAATTTTGAAGGATTTTTACTGAAATCGGTTTGTAAGCATTATGAATTGTCGTACCTACGATTTTGAAAGAGGAACTGTAACTACTGTGGATTTATGATTTGTATTTATGTGTTTCGTATTTCTCAAGTCTTTATTTATATTTGTTACTTACTGAGTTGGCGTACTCACGTTACTCCTTGCACCTTGTGTGCAGATTCAGATGCCAGGATCGAGTGAGTTTTGATTCATCCTCATTGGAGCATTTACCGGAGACTGTGAAGTAGCTGCATGACGTTCGCGGCCCCACCCTTCTCCTTCCTATTTTGTCGTTATTTACATTTCCTAGACTTGTTGTATTAAGGAAATCGTGTTAGATTCTGTGTTCTATTTAGTTGCTCATGACTGTTGACTCCGGGTTTTGGGATATTGTTTAGATGTTTTCCTTTGATTATCCGTACTTGTGAAATGTTAAAAGTGTAATGTTTTATGATGAATCGTGTTATTGAATTAAATGAAAAGCCCCATATGTTATGCTCAGTAAATTGGCTAGCTTAGTATCACGATAGGTAACATCATGGCCAGTTTAGATTTGGGGTCGTGACAAGTTGGTATCAGAGCCTAGGTTACATAGGACTCACCGGTCATGAGCAAGTTTAGTAGAGTCTTGCGGATCGGTATAGAGATGTCTGTACTTATCTTCGAGAGGCTGCAGAACCCTTCGGAAAAATCTCACATTTCTTGAATTCTCACTGTGCGAATCTATTGATTCTAGCAACTAAACTTCTATCGTTTCATTCTCGCAGAGATGGTGAAGACACACACGAACAGACAGGGCGATCAGCCACCAGTAGGACCCATGAGGGGTCGAGCCGCGATCGAGGCCGTGGAAAGGGTAGAGGTGCCTCCCTCGCAGCTGTTGGGGCGGTACCCATAGACTCGCCTGTTATTCCAGATCAGGTCCCAGCCACAGATGTTCCAGTGGGACCAGCTCAGACACCAGTTGTGCCTATTGTTATTCCGAGCGTTCAGGAGACCTTGGCAAAGATTCTGACTGCATGCACAAGTCTCGCACAGGCGGTCATTATTTCTACTTCAGCCGCTACTTCTCAGGCCGGGGGAGACACTCAGACTCCAGTTGCTCGTACACCTGAGTAGGTTATTCAGGGTCTTCAGACACCGGAGGCAGTTCTAGCTATGGTTGAGATGAGCAGCGCAGGTTGGAGAGATATGGGATACTTTGGCCTATGACTTTTAGTGGTGTTGAGGGAAAGGATGCCCAGGGTTTCTTCGACAAGTGTCAGAGGATGCTTCATATGAAAGGGATATTAGAGACCAGTGGAGTCTCGTTTACTACCTTCCAGTTCTCAGGAGCTTTATTTACTTGGTGGGAGTCTTATGAGAGGCGCAAGCCCGTTTGTGTAGTGCCCCTTACTTGGCAGCAATTTTCCACTCTCTTCTTAGAGAAGTATGTTCCACAGTCCCGCAGCTGCACAGGCAGTTTGAGCAGCTGCGTCAGGGTGATATGACGGTGTCGCAGTACGAGATAAGGTTTTTTGAGCTTGCCCGTCATGCTATTTGGATGGCCACACATCAGCTTTTTATTCTTATGACTAGGGAGAGGGCATTGGGTGCTACTTTTGAGCAGGTTGTTGATACTACCCAAGAGATTGAGTCGGTTCGTCGCCAGGAGCACGTCAAAGGTCGTCCCTTCCGGCAGGCTCAACCAGGCCACTCAGGTTATCATGGTGGACCCACTGGTCATGGTCCTCATAGTTCTCGTCTATGCCTGATTCTTCTAGAGGTTATCCTGGTGCTAGGGGTTCCCTTTAGTCTCTATCTCCAGCACCGGGGAGTTGTTTCAAGTGTGAAGAGTTTGGGAACGTGTTGAGGCAGTGTTCTCATCGTCATGGTTTCCAGCCCTCGACTTCAGCCCCAGTTACTTCACCACCTGCCCCGCCAGCTAGGGGTGGGGGTCAGGCAACCAGAGGCTGCCCTAGAGGGGGAGTTCGATCAGGTCGAGGTCAGGCCCATTTTTATGCACTTCCATCCAGACAAGATGCTATGGCGTCAAATGTAGTGATTACAGGTATTGTTTCAGTTTTTCACTAAGATGTTTCGGTCTTATTTGATCCTGGTTCCATGTATTCCTATGTTTCATCATATTTTTCTCATTTTCTAGATATGCCCTATGAGTCCTTAGTTACATCTGTTCATATGTCGACTCCAGTGGGAGATACTATTGTTGTGGACTGAGTGTATCGGGCTGGTGTGATATCTATTGGGGGGTCAGCAGACCCGAGTGGATATGCTATTTCTTAGCATGGTTGACTTTGATGTGATTTGGGAATGGATTGGCTATCTCCATGTCATACTATTTTGGATTGTCATGCTAAAAGCGTGACCTTAGCGAAGCTGGGATGTCCGAGAGTCGAGTGGAGAGGTTCTATTGATTGTGTGCCTAGTAGGGCGATTTCATACCTTAAGGCTTTGCTTATGGTAGAGAAAGGATGTATGTCTTATTTGGATTTTGTGAGGGATGTCAGTGACGAGACTCCCACTATCAATTCTGTTCCTGTAGTCCGCGATTTTCTGGACGTGCTCCCTGCAAATCTGTCGGGCATGCCACCTGACAGGGATATTGATTTTGGAATTGAGTTGGTGTCGGGCACTCAGCCTATTTCTATTCCACCATATCGTATGGCACCAGTAAAGTTGAAGGAATTGAAAGAGCAACTTTAGGAACTCCTAGATAAGGGGTTCATTCAGCCTAGTGTGTCACATTGGGGTGCACCGGTGTTTTTTGTGAAGAAGAAGGATTGTTCCATGAGAATATGTATTGACTACAGGTAGCTGAACAAGGTTACAGTCAAGAATAAGTATCCTTTGCCTCGCATTGATGATTTGTTTGACCAGCTTCAGGAATCTAGGGTGTTCTCTAAGATTGATTTGAGATCCGGGTACCATCAGCTGAATATTCGAAATTCAGATATTTCCAAGACGGCTTTCAGGACTCGTTATGGCCATTATGAGTTTTTGGTGATGTCTTTTGGGCTGATCCCAGCAGCGTTCATGCATATGATGAACAGTGTATTTCAGCCATATTTTGACTCCTCCATCATTGTGTTCATTGATGACATCCTGGTGTATTCTCGTAGCCAGGAAGAGCATGCTCAACCTTTGAGGATTGTATTGCAGAGATTGAGGGAGAATAAGCTTTATGCAAATTTCTCCAAGTGTGAGTTTTGGCTTGGCTCAGTATCTTTCTTGGGGCACGTGGTATCCAACGAGGGTATCCAAGTTGATCCGAAGAAGATAGAGGTGGTACAAAGTTGGCCCAGACCGTCCTCAGCTATAGAGATTAGGAGCTTCCTTGGTTTGGCGGAATATTACCGTTTCTTTGTGGAGGGGTTTTCTTCAATTGCTTCACCCTTGACCAAATTGACTCAGAAGGGTGCTCTGTTGAGGTGGTCGGACGAGTGTGAGGAGAGCTTCCAGAAGCTCAAGACGGCTTTGACCTCAGCTCCAGTGTTAGTATTTCCATCAGCTTCAGGTTCTTACATCGTGTATTGTGATGCCTCGAGGATATACATTGGTTGTGTTTTGATGAAGGAGGGTAGGGTGATTACCTACGCCTCGCACCAGTTGAAGACTCATGAGAAGAATTATCTGGTGCATGATCTCGAGCTAGCAGCCATTGTTCACGCCTTGAAGATTTGGCGTCATTATTTGTATGGGGTTCATTGTGAGGTTTTTACTGATCACCATAACCTGCAGCATTTCTTTAAGCAGAAGGATCTGAATTTGCGTCAGAGGAGTTGGTTGGAGCTTCTCAAGGACTATGATATCACGATTCTATACCATCCGGGGAAGGCCAATGTTGTGGCTGATGCCTTGAGTCGCAAAGCAGAGAGTTTGGAGAGTCTAGCATACCTTCCAGAAGTAGAGAGTTCATTAGCACTTTATGTTCAGGCCTTAGCGGGCCAGTTTGTGAGGTTAGACTTATTGGCTTGGGTAGGCTCCAAGTGTTCTCTGTGTGACCGCATTAGAGAGCGGCAGTATGATGACACACACTTGTTTGTTCTTCAGGATAGAGTCCGGCGAGGTGATTTCAGGGATGTAGTTATTTGTGATTATGGTGTTATGAGTATGCAGGGTCAGATATGTGTGCCTAATGTAGACGGGCTTCGGAAGTTGATTCTTAAGGAGGCCCAGACCTTGCGGTATTCCATCCATCCGGGTTTCGCGAAGATGTATCAGGATCTGAGGAAACATTATTGGTGGAGGTGCATGAAAAATGATATTGTTGGATTTGTAGCTCGGTGTCTCAACTGTCAGTAGGTCAAGTATGAGCACCAGAGACCCGATGGATTGCATCAGAGGTTGGTTATTGATGCGAGACTAAATTGCATAGTTTAACATGTGATATACCTTAAATTTTATGAGCATTAATGATAAAATTACACTTGTTATGTGCTTAATGGAGTTTATTTCATGTGTAGGTGAATTGGAAATGGAAACGGAGCTAAAGGGATGCAAATACGTCAAAAATACGCAAAAGGAGACGCCCGGGCGATAGCCGGGCATTTTCCCCATGAAGCCTGGCCCCCCCTAGCGTTAGGGGGGCGTTTACCCCATAAATCCTGGCCCCCCCAGGCGTTAGGGGGGCGTTAGGGCCATAACGCCAGGCCCCCCAGGCGTTAGGGGGGCGTTAGAGCCCAAACGCCCGGGGTCTCCAGTGTCGCCCAAGTCCGAGTTTGACGAGTTTAAGTGTTTCCCAAGTGAAATAGAAGTCTCCTACACGGTTAGGGTTCACCCTAAACCTATAAATAGACTCCTAAAACACAATTAAAGGGAGATTCACGGATTAGAAGGCAGATTCGAGATTAGAGTGAATCCAAGGCAAAAGATCAACTTGTACATATTTTCTTTTTTACTTTGTAGTTTAATTATGCAAGTTGTTTTAGATTTTATTCTTATGAACTTGTTTAGCTAATGGTTGGTAGCACCCGTTGGGGAATAAACTTATTGTGATATTAATATAGCTTTGATTTGTTGATTAAACTCTATTTGTTCAACTACGTTCTTGTTGTAGTTGATTGAAGGGCCCTCAATTAGCTGTGCCTATTTATTATGTATCTACTTGAGAGAGAGTGCATATTTAGGTAATTGTTTGAACAACACCACTCCCAGAGTATAGACGAAAGTCATAACCGAGGGTTTAGAGGTTGGATTAGAGATAACGATACTTCGGGTGCAATCTAAGTGAACTGTAATGCAATCTAGCTAGCGTAACTTGAGAGAGTGCGTCTAGTAAATTATCATAATTACTTGAGAGAGATTTATGGTAGATAGAGCGTTCATGATTGATAGAGACGATTAATAGAGCTATACGAATATCCGAGAAGTAAGTTCACCAGCAGGGGAAACCATAACCTTAGACTGTTATTGCAATTGTTTATACCTTAACCTAGTTAATCTTTAGTTTTAATCTTTAGTATTAGTAATATAAATAACATCAGGTGATAGCTGAGTAGTATTTTAACAGCTGCTAGATACGTAAATTCCCTGTGGGATCGACTCTGGGCATAATACCCCAGGATTATATTTGCAACGCCCGCTTAGTCTTCTACAAGACATAGTTGAGCGTGATCAAATTTTGGCGCCGTTGCCGGGGAATTAACGGTATTATCAAGTGTAGCTGTAATTGTACATATTATTATTAGGTTTTAAGTTTGAATTTTTTTTAGTATTTGATTTTTATTTTCTTTATTTTAGTTTTATTTGTTAAAACATGGCATCATGGAATTATGAGAGTTATGTTGGTAATTCTACTTTTGATCCTCATTATGCATATTATGGAGGAAACCACCCAGAGCAAAATTATCAAAATATTCCCGAGAGCGAGTTATGTGCACCAACTCAATCTTATGTGTGGAATGTGTGTGATATGTGTGGTGGTCAAGATGGTCACTTTCAGGGTTGTGATTATATTTCTTATCTTCCCCCAAACCCTTACTTTGATGAGTCTTATTTACCTTGTGAAGTTAATAGAAATAAAGAACCAAGTGATGATGACTGGAAAAGGCTCGAGGATATGATGAAGTGCATTCT